>JZKD02S1697342.1:76406-113212 GCA_000966675.3 Picea glauca
TTCCAATTTAATTCAATAGTTAGATCTAGGGAAAGCGGTATATTCTGTCCTATTTTGTTCTAGATCCAGGTGGATCTAGGGAGATCGGTTTGTGTCCACACTCATGGATTTATCCAATAACAACCACAGAAAGTCTAAATTTTGAAAATTTACAGTATACTTTGCAAACGATATTAGAAGCGCATGACAATTTTGTTTTTGCTCGTCCTGAAAATTTTGATGATGCAGTTGAGGAAGAGGTACTAGAAGAGGAGGACTCATCCCCTCCTATTTTTAGGAACTTGTCGGACAATATCTTTCAAGAAAATTTCGAAATTGTCCACCCCTATAAGACTAGGAGTAAAATACAAACCAAGCCCTCTACAGAAACAAGTAAAAATGTGTTTCCTAAAGAAACAAACAAAACTAAAACTAGACAAAACTTAGCTACCCCAGTTTTAGAGTATGATTCAATCAAAGATCTGAAAAAACTAAGAGCAAATATTTATGTTTTTGAACTGCTGAAATTTCCTCTTATTTTGTAGAAAATGCTTCAAAGCATCACTAAAAACAGAAAAAAGAATGATGTTAGCAGAAAAAAATCAGCACAAATTGATTCAAACACAACTAAAAATGTCCCAACTAAAAATACATCTAAACCTCAAGACAAAAGGGACTTAGTAGAAAAAACTGTAGCAAATGTAAATTAAAATGTTTTAGGGACAACACTAAAAAATCAATAGAATTCTGTTGTTTCCACACGGAAAAATATCCCGCCTTTTTTATTAACCTTTGAAATTTTTAATAGGAATGTACATAATTGTATGGTTGACGCCAGTGCATCATCAAATGTGATGCCTCTATCGATATGCCAGAAAATTAATGCATAAGTACAACCTTCTGATCTTAAAATTATTCAACTAGATCGAATGAATGTTAAAGTGATCAGTGAGATTGAGAATGTGTTTATTAGATTATCATCCAATCCTAAAGTTCATCAAATAATTGATATTGTCATTGTTGATATTCCTGAAGTTTATGGTCTGTTTTTAAGAAGAGATTGGTCAGAATAGCTGCACGATTATTTTTCTACAGACTGGTCTCACTTGTGGCTGCCTGAAAATGGACAACCCAACAAAATTAGGATAAATAAAGAACGTTATCTTAAGCATACCGTGACATATTTGAATGATCCAAACGATCCTTTCGTTACCACAAAAAATTCAATTGAAACACAGGGGATGAATACCTTTTTTGGTAACTTCATGATTGAAATTTCTCGTATCACTGACCTAGAACAACAATCTCAAGTAATGGTTTGCACTCAGGTATCAACTTCACCAAATACGCCAAGTACTGCTAATGACACACATATATGGTCCTTATATTTCGATGGATCTAAATCCCGAGAAGGAGTAGGTGTTGGTTGTGTACTCATTGACCCTACATGTAATAAAACTTTTATTACTTGTTGATTAGAGTTTGAATGCACTAACAACACAACCGAGTACAAAGTGCTTCTACAAGGACCTAGGAAAGCACTGGACATGGATGTGCAAAATTTGGTAGTTTTTGGCGATCAAAAAATAGTAGTTAAATAGGTAAGGAATGCAATACATTGTTTGTCTCCACATCTGAAGAGTTACAAAACTGAGGTATGGAGTTTGATGCATAAATTTTCAACATTTAATATAAATTCTATTCCTAGGATGAGTAATTTAGAAGCTGATCTACTAGCCAATGTTGCTTCTAAATTGTTGCCCACTAAAGGTCTTTCTCCTAATGCGTTTTTGATCGAATTGTTTCTCAAACCATCGATTCCGAATAACATCACAAATTGGAGAGTATTCGATGATGACCAACAGATCATCAATTTTATGCATATGGAAGACACCTTCCAGGATGCAGTTATTGATGAAGGCACGCACAATGAGAATCTTCAAGACTTCACAGTAATATCTGATCCTTGATCTCTTGAATCAACATCTGAGATGGTAAAATATATCCCCATATATATTGTGATATTAGACAAATTTTATGACTTGCATGATAAGTTTAGAGGGGTGGTCAATTCCAAAACTAACAGTTCCTCTTTGATTTATGAAACTAGTAATTTAGGAACAAGAGATAATCCTCAAAATATTAATCTGGGAAAGGGATGTTTCGAGCAAGAAAGATCCGCTTTCATAAAATTATTTAAAGAATTTAAAAATGTATTTGCTTGGATGTATGGTGACTTGAAAACTTTCGATCCAAACATCATGCAAAATGTAATCCCTATGAAACCCCAAACTCATCCTTTTCAATAGAAATCAAGGAAAATGCATCCTAAATTGGAACCTACTGTTAAAAAGGAACTGAATAAATTACTAACTGCAAAGATAATTTTTCCGGTTAGGCATACTCAATGGGTGTCTAACTTAGTCCCTGTAAGGAAGAAAAGTGGTGAAATTCGACTTTGTGTCGATTTTCGTAACCTAAACTGAGCGTCTGATAAAGACAACTACCATGTTCCTCCGATGGAACAAATTCTACAATAGGTGTCTAGTTCCGAAAGACTATATATGTTAGATGGTTTTTTGGGATACAACCATGTCCCTATGTCTCCTTCAAACCAACTTAAAACCACCTTTCATACCCAATGGGGCACTTACGCCTATAGTAAAATTCCTTTTGGACTGATAAATGTTGATGCCACTTTCCAGAGAGCAATGGATATTTCTTTCTGTGGCCTCATTAACTAGTCAGTTGTGGTCTATCTTGATGATGTCACCATATTTTATAAAAACAAGAAAGACCATTTATCTCACCTTAGGGCTGTCTTGGAATGATGCCGCAAGTTCGGCATATCACTCAATCATAAGAAATCATTCTTTGCAGTAGAGAAATGAAAACTTCTTGGGTTTATAATATCTAAGGATGGAATGCTTATTAACCCTGAAAGAACCCAAGACATTGCTAAACTTCCCCCTCCTTCTTCCAAAAAGGCCACGCAGTCCTTTTTGGGTAAGATTAATTTTGTCAGAAGATTTGTCCCAAGTTTCTCAGAAATGGTTAGACCGTTACAAAATCTAATTAAAAATGATGTTTTGTACCGATGGGTACCTCAAGAAAGTCAGGCTTTCAATTCAATTAGAAAATCAATAATAGAAGTCCCTTCCCCAAGGAGTCTCGATTTTTCTCAAGATTTCACTCCTTACACTTTTGCATCTGATAGATCTTATGCTATTGTGCTTTCATTGAAAAATGCTGAAAGTAATGAGATACCCATTACCTTCATGAGATATGATTTTAAAGGAGCCGAACTTAATTACCCAACAGTAGATCAAAATGCATATGCTGTCTTTAAAGTAGTGAAACACATCCGGTCTTACCTATTGAAATCCAGAACCAAAGTTGTTGTTCCTTACCTCACTGTAAGAAACATGTTAGTACAAAAAGAGTTGGGTGAGAAAAGGGAAAATTGGATGACTTCACTACATGAATATGACCTTGACATAAATCTTGCACAAATTGTTAGAGGTCAATGCCTATGTAAACTAGTGGTTGATTCAGTTGAGGAACAAGAAAGTCAAATAAGCACATCAATTGTAAATAAACACAACGAAAAATAGATCAGCTGTGTACAAGATGCACCCAATTCTTGGTATGAAAATATTAGATTTTATTTAACGCATGGATCTTCTCCCCGCAATCTTGATCCTAAAAACAGAAGAGCACTTAGGATTAAATCTACGTCTTTCCAGTTAATCAATGATATATTATTTCGAAAGAACTTTGATGGTGTTTTTCTGCGTTGTTTAGAAAAGGAGGAGTCCGAAAAAGTGTTGTCTGAACTTCATTCCGATGATGCCTGCGACCATTTTGGTCGAGATACCATTTCCCACAAAGTGCTAAGGGCTGGATACTATTGGCCTACTGTATTTAAAGATTCCCACACACTGTCCCGTAAGTGTCCAATCTGTCAAAAGGTTGTAGGATGGGTGCAAAAGGAAGCTTTTTCTTTACAACCTATTACTGTAGATGCACCTTTTCAGCAGTGGGGTTTAGACATTATCAGACCAATCAATCCCCCTTCTTTGTAGAAGCACAAGTATATACTCACAACAATAGACTATTTTACAATATGGTCTGAAGATATACCTTTAAAAGTGGTCAACACCAATTAGGTAGTGTCTTTTTTGAACTCCCACATCATTACTTGATTTAGAATTCTCGAATGCCTAGTTTTCAATAATGCCTCTTATTTTTTGTCCTTTGATATGAATATTTTCGCTCTCTAAAAGGGAATTAAATTGAAGTATTATGCAAGCTACTACCCTCAAGGGAATGGCCTAGCAGAATCGACAAATAAGAATTTAATCAAGATTATCAAAAGGACAATTTTAGAAAACCACAAGAATTGGCACAATGCACTTTGGGATGATAGGGTAACTCCAAAAGAATCAGTTGGTAATTCTCCTTTCTTCCTCGTTTACGGAGAGAACTCATCCTCCTCCCGCATGTTTTACTTCCTTCTCTGCAATTATCGCAGAAATTTCAAGAAGAAGAGTGTTCGCCTCTAGAAAATCGGATAAATGCCTTATTAAAACTAGAAGAGGTGAGAACACAAGCTAAATAGAAACTGGACCAGCACCAACAAATTGTGAAACGCTAGTTTGATTCAAATTCATCTTCTGATAGAAATTTTGATGTTGGGGATTTGGTTCTCAAGTGGGACAAAGCCCACGAGGGAAAGAGGGAACATACCAAGTTCCAAAAACTGTGGCTGGGTCCATTTGTAATTTTTGAAAAATTGGGTCCTAGCTCTTTCAATATGCATAATTTGGAGGGACAGCCAGACACTTTCCCAATGAATGGACATGCTCTCAAGAGGTATTTCGCTTGAAGATTACTGATCCACCCTCTTGTAAATATTTTTAATTTTCTTTTCTGTTTTTTTAATTTGGTTCGTTTCATTTTTCTTTATTTTGATTTTTTTTCTAAATAATTATGTCTGAGTCATCATTTCGTTTGTTAAAGGGAATCAAAATTCTCATCCATTAGCAGAAGTTGATAACTTTTTAAGAACCTGAGTAGTAAGTTCTAAAACTTAGATCAACAGAGGGAAGTTTCTGTTCAAACAATATTCCTGGTTTCTCATTAAAATCACGTGAAAACATGATTATCCTTAAAAAACTTCTAACGCCGCCCCTATTTTAATGAGAACAACTTAGTATGCTTCCCCATCCTAGAGGTGATTTCTTAACATAAATTTAACTTTCCAAATCATGATGAAAGTCATCAAAACATAAAAATGATTTTTAAATGATCAAACTTTTCATTCCGAACTATGATATTTTCAGTATCACCCCGCTCTCTTGAATATCATGAAGTTTCTACAAATTTATAAACAAATTATAGAGAGTTGGAAGCACTGTAATGTTTGGGAAGTGTTTGCAAACCCACTAGGACACTGAACATGTTTGCTGGTAGCAGGTAAATGCACTCATGATACCAAGGCAACTTTGTCAGGGTACTGAACAGGCCCGCTGGCAGCGAAGCAATTCCCGGTTTGAGAAGATTCTCAGGGATGTATTTTAATTTGATCAAGTATGAAGATGTTTTTATCATGAATGGACAACTCTTTGACATGATAGAAGTACTAGAGTGGGTTAAATGACATCCCTACTGAGGCTATAGACGCCTGCTAGCAGCAGTAGCCCCGTCAATGGTATCGAAGTCATCTGTATAAACATCGCTACACCTGTAATCTAAATAAAATACCAGATTACATCTTTGGACATAAATACATCCAATGCTAAATTGCGTCATTTTTTGAGTTATGATTGGAACGCTTGATCTGTTGTTAAATGTTTCTAAAAATTTATTTCATCCGAGCCCCTGACATTATTTTTTTTTTATGCAGAGATAGCTGCTTTGCCCAACGTGTCACCATTGTTGGAAGCCACCAATTATGTCGAATTTTATCAAAATTAAAAAATCATCACAAAGAGATAATATATTTTTGTACCTGCCACCTCCTTACATTTATAAATGTTTATGTTTTTTGGGCTTCGAGGCGATGGTTGGGCTAAGCTTATCTAATGAGTTTTTTGTTTAAATGTTTGTTTGTTTTGTTTAAAATTCATGACTACAATCATGAAATTTAAACAAAAACTTGACTTGGGTAATTATTCTGCAGTTTTTATTTTCTACCTAAGAGATTACACTTTGAAGGAACCTACTAAATTGAAGTTTTATAATCTCATTGATTAATTTATTGTCACATTTTTTTTTATATATTATGAGATTTTCTATGGTTGATTGTGTGGTTTGATTATTCATTCATAAGCATGCTGCAACTTTGGGTTAAAAATCAATACATTCTCTTTGGTATATCATTCATATCACATTCATGGCACTTGGTACATGTCTGATGTACCTGCGACTACACCTCACCTTGATGTCCTATACATTAATGATCCCCATTCATTGTTTGAATTGGAATTCGATAGTGGTTGATGGTTTGACATTCATTATGTGTAATGGCTCATAGTTTTGCGCACCCTCTGGTTTTCCATTTTTCCAAACTCATTTTATCAAGCATGACAGTCTCTAATCTTTGTAGGTATCGGGCCCTTTTATTTTTCACAGACCTCTCTTTGCTACTCGTTTATTGGAAGTCGAAGTCTCCCTCCCATGATATCTACTATGTCTATTTCACAATGACCATGGCCCCTTTTGTTCGAATCGAACCTAATGGATGTCAGGCTCTTCTTGCCCACGACGATGCCATAGATGATTTGTAGGCTCACGGTTGGGATACTTTCATCCAGAAATTTGAAGGTTACAACCTGGCTATCATACAAGCCTTTTCTCAAACGTGTGATGGGATTAGAGCCAAAGTTGGGGATGTGCAATTGGAGGTCACAGAGGATCTTATAGCCCGGGCAACAAGACTCCCACAGGAGGGTGAAAAGTTTTTCAAGAATGCTAAATTGGAAGATGTTCCATGGAGTCTGTTCATGGTTTCCCGCAAATCTACCTGCTACCCTAAAGGTATTTATATTACCCTTCTGAAACCTCAATGGCACGACCTTATTTTGATTCTGAAGCAGTTTATAACATGTGAGGGTAGGTATGGGTTATTGTTTATACCACATCCGACTGTTGATGTTTTTCATAGGGTTTAAGCTGAACATGCCATTCTACTTGTTAATGAGCCTGTATAAAATGTCAAAACTCTATAAGAAACAAATCATGAACCCTCTGTCAAGCCTCTTTCATCACGAGCTTATAAAAATCTTGTTGCTATCGCACTTGTCACAAATCGGGGACACTTGGGAAAGATTCCTGAGTCGAAACAATTTTTCCCAACCCGACAACACAATGAATTCACCTTTAAATGTGAACCCCAATTATGATAATCTTGTGATCGAGAGTCAAGGTTTCGATTCACCTGATGGATGTGAAATTAATGAATCTATGTCTATTTCTTTGCAAACCCCCATGGTTAAAAAATCACGATGTATTTTTTCGCCCAGAAAATTGTTGGAACAGGTAGTGGACGAATTAAAAGGATAGGTTTACCCTATTCTTGCTAACAAACCGAATCGGGGCCATAGTGACAAACCTACTGTAAAGAAAATTCATAGGGGTAAGAAACAAGAAAGCTCATATTTGAATTTTATGAATAAGAGATCTGGTCAATTAATTTATAGGAGTTTAAGGAATCGAAAAAAGGATCATTTGAGCTTGATATCTATGATCGAGGTCAATGATCACTGCTCAGACGACGATATCAACGATTTCCTTGCACTAGAAGATCCAGATAATCAATGTCTTGGGAACGAAACTACTGGTCAAGTTGAGCAATACGACTTTGTCTCTAGACTACCCCCATTTCTCAAAGGACAATAGGTATTTGTTGGCATTAGCCATGAATTAAAACAAGTAATAGGGAAGTATGAAATAGCCATTGCTAAACATATTCCACCTCGACCTTCTATAACATCGGTGCATTGTGACAGTTGTTTGGATTGTGTAGAACACTATTACAGGGACATACCATTGTTACAGGCACAAGTAAAACATTTGGCTGCTCAAAATTCTCTAATTGAACGAGAAAACCAAGAGTTGAAAGCATGCACATAAAGGGAAAATAAAAGACCCAAAAGATCTGGTAATATAATCATAAAAAATGCAACCAACTTCAATGCCATCATTAATTCAGAATTGTTTGATCCTTCACTGTCTAATTTCTGAATGGTAAAAGTGATTTTGTTTGATTTTATTTCATTTTATTCTGTTATGAAAGTCAAAATAGGAAGATTTAGTTTTTATTTTCTTTGTTAATATAAGACTAGCTACAAAATCTCTGATTCTGTAGCCAGTCTATTTCTGAATATTAGTTAGCATTATTTTTCTGAATATCAATTTCGTTTTTGCTATCTACAGGAAAATGATAATTATGATGTTGTTTACATGGAGAAACCATATTGGATCATACGCTGTATTGTTTAGTAGTTTCTTTCTTTTATGCTGATAAAACTTTGTTATTTTGTAATAATTTTGACAAACCAACTCTTATAGGAGTGGTTTTCTGTTGTATTATTTTTGTAAAACAATCTATTTTTTGGGGATTGCACTCTATCTTTCATGATAAGAGTTTGTTAATCCAAAAATAGTTTAAATAGTGATGACTGTTAGTAGTGAAAACAACTTTTGCTAGGATACATTATGGACATGTGATTTGGAGAACTTATATAGAGAAGTTATTCATCATTTGGCTTTAGAACTATGTGATGCTTATTCCATTTTTTGTTCCTTCATTGCCTTAATCTTATGAAATATTATTATGTTTGATACAACTTTAGTCTTTTTAGCATATGGTGTTTCATATTACTAAATATTTATATGTTTTCTATAATTCGTTATTCCATTTTACATCTGTGATCAATCTGCCATTTGATTATTGTCGATTTATTCTAGATATTAAATGATAGATTACATTAATACTTTGAATTAAATTTATTTCATTCTAAGCTATTGATTATTATAAGATCATTAGATTTTTACAGTTATCATTCTGCTGTCATATTCACACTCTGATACATCAAACATTTTCTTTGAATTTATTTTGGAAATAGTAGCACTGTTCTATCACAGGTTTCCCTCACATGCAGGATAGTGTGGAGCTCGAATTACACAGGAAAATAAATCCAGTTTGATCAATTAGTTACGGGTTAGTTTACTTGTTATTTAGTTAATTATTTATTAATGAAATAAGGGTAGCATGAATTAGCTTTGAATATTTATCTATTCTTATTTCAATTATGTTTTCTTAGTATTCAATAGTTTTAGACCTTTAAATATTAAAAAAGAAAACAAAAAAAATGTATGTGCTTTCTTTATCTCTTTTTTATAAACACTATTAAGAACATTCATTTCGCAAGATATCAAGTAAATCTTGAAAGATGTATATACACTGTTTATAATCATATGCACATATTCATGTTTCCATTTGAACACTTGTAATTATTAAACTTATATTCTTAGTATCATATCATTTTAGATTAGTTTCATTTCTTTTATTATTTTTAGGACTTTAGTTGGTCAACAGAGCCATTAAACCCATCGGGTCATTTCATTCAAAATGGCTTGGGTTATTTAGACAACCCTGGTCCGGATTTGACCTTCTAGTTGACGATGTGTCACTTACGCCCGTCAACATACAACCATACAACCATCATCACTATAATGAAAAAACATTACTTTTATTAGTAAATCAATCCCTCATACCAAAAAAATACCATAAACAACAAGGAAGGGGTCAAGGGATTCTTCCCTCGTCCAACTCCTTCCACACAACCCTTGACTTTCAATCCAACTTAGTTATCCCAAGGCCTCACTGCCTTTACTTAAAACTTCTCATACAAGCCTATTCATTTAAATATGCTTATTTATTTATTCTCCCTTTTTCTTGTTGTACTTATTCCCACAACTACTCTTCTAAGACTTACACTTTTTTTTAAAAATTCAGAGTTCTCAGGGTGACAAAAGTGTTCCTCTTTTTCTCCTTCCCTGCTTGTGCAACCTAAGTTTCTTATTATGATCTCCATGCTCTATTCCTTGAGAAGTCTTGGTTAGGCTCGCCCTAACCTATTGAATACATCAACATGCTCCAATAGCAAACCTTGTTGTTCGTAATGAATTATGTACTTGTGCATTTCACACATTACCATTCAGTTATCAGAATGGTCAACATCCATCCGTTGGTTTTCCACTCATATATATATATATATATATATATATATATATATATATATATATATATATATATTTAGAATGTAATCCACGATTCTTATATAAATAGGCATGTGTCCCACTGCTAAATTCTCAACAATCATTAAGGTTGTGATTATGTTCTCCTGACAGAGTCTTCACATAGTTCCTTCACAAGGAACTCTTTCAACATGCAACTTCCTTATTGTATATCCTTCATTATTGGTGATAGCCTCACCCTTGAGTTAGCTTCAACTTTACCACTTTAGTTGTTTCTATTTTTAAGTTTTTGTGGTGAGGAGTTTGGCATGTGTTGTTTGGATAATCCACAGTTGGAGTCATTTCGTCATCTACGTTTCGAATCTGAATCAGGATTCATCATCAGGACTAATCGTCCAAATATTCCATAAGGAATATAAACATGCATTCCCATGATGTATTCCACTTTAGTTGTTTACCAAATATTCCATAAGGAATATAACCATGCGTTCCCATGATGTATTCCAAATACACATTAAAAGAATGTCCTTTATATATATATATATATATATACCTTGCTTTCCGACTGTGCCTCCGTGCACTTAATCACATGCTTTAGCATGTTGTATGTGTGTACCCACCATAGGTACCCTATATAGTTTCATTTCCATATCGATTTAAATTTAATTAGTTCTTGATTGTTCACAATCATTTACATGTGGTCCTCAAAATCGTATCCATGTTGTCTTTTATCAAGGCAACAAAGCATCCTTTCTCATTTACTGTTTCATCTACTTACACTAGATTTTCCTAAGGGAATGGAACTCATTCCCATCAAGCTATTGTTTAGAAAAAAACTTTCTTGACTCATCAGAAGAGAGTCAGCCATGCATCCATGGTATTCATTCAATATTGGCAAGTGAAAGTCTTTCCTTACGTTCATCCCGACAGTCATATCGTTCTTGTAGTATACATATATTCTTACATCATACATGTGTATCACTTGCACATTTAACATTACTCAAGTCTATTTGGTCTTAATATCAGTCTTCATATCAAGGAAACTCACAATGCATTGAATCCATGCACTCAAGCATATACTCACATAGCTCAAACATTCATCGTGCAAGCTCATTGCTTGCACCTCTCCCATGCCATACATACACATGGACATATCAGAGTTCCAAATTCTCCTTCCAAGGATATTGCTTCCATCCTTATGACAAGTCTCATAGAGACACTGAAAAATGAGCTTCCCTCTTGTTACACATTATTTTGGTCATCTTAGTGATCCATTGACAACATGTGTGCATGTTCCCAAAAGAGCATGTCTTCATGAGGAAAGTGACTAACTTTCTCTTCTCAAAAACCTTGTTAAGGAAGGTCATCACAGGCTGCATCATAAGAAGGGTGCAATGATGCCTGGTTATCACACTTTGTCCTAAACCTGGTTTGCGACGTCTTCACATGATGCTATAAATCTAGGGTGCAACGATGTCAAAAGGATAAGAAAAAGTCAAGCTTCACGAAAGTTCTAGAAGGGGATCTTATAGAAGATGAGGTGGCATCCATATGGTTGGGATCCTACTTGCTTCTCTGATTTGGTGGGATCATCCCAATCTCTTTTACCATCTCTTTTTCCCCTATATAAAGATGGATCTCTCATGGAAAAGGTTAAGCGAGGTTAAGTAAGAAAGTAAGATTATTGAGGGTTAAATTGGCTAAGATTGTATGGAGAATTATGCATTGGATCATTCTTGAGAGCCTCATTTCAGTTCATCAAGTCATTGTGGATCTTCTTCATTCAATATTGGAGCAAGTGTGTGTGTTGGAGAAAAGGGTCATCGAAAGGGGACCTTGCAACATCAAGGCTTTGGTTGTAATCTCCACTTTCATTATTATATAATACAACGATATGTTCCTTTCCAATAAAACTCATCTCGTTTTATTGTATGATTCCTTGATCACATACATAGGTTCTCTTTGAGTATTCTATATTGATTTCACTTTGGTTGGTTTGTGTTCTTTTGTGGATTCAATATCATAGGAGCACTGGAGTGGAGCTATGACGACGACAACAAGAGGAGGCGATACTTAAATGGTATGTTTCCCATCTCTTGCTAGATATTAAACTCAATGATTAGAGCTTAGGGAAAGCATCATATTCTGTTATGTTTTGTTCTAGATCTAGGTGGATCTAGAGAGATCTGTTTATGTCCGCATTTACCGATAAGTCCCATAAACAAATTAGTGACCGTACTGGGGATGTAACCTCCTTTTGATTTTTTTCTTCCAATTTGCCTTTAGCCTGCCTTCCTCTGATAATTTTCATTCTCTGAGTCTATGGGTGATCCATCCAAACTCCCTAGGTTTAGAAGTTCCTTTAGATTTTTTGTCTTTCTTCCAAATTTTTCAAATTTACAGAGATCGTTGCACTGTGCCTTACTGAAAACCTGCAATGACCCTGAGACGTCGCCCTCTTCTTAGCCAATCCAGTGTGACGATGTCGCACTCTGATTTTTCAGTGGCCTGCGACGACCCTTGTTCATCACACTGTGTCCCATGCCCAGCCTATGATGACTCTTGTAGGTTTTGATGGAGTGAGACATTCTATCTTTTGCCACCCAGATTTGTCTTAGAATCCTAGGGTGAGCTTCCTATGCCCATGTTTGATTGATTCCTGTGTTTAAAGTTTTCTTGTGACTGGTTTTGAGTGATTGAAAGTCTTTCTTTGCATTTGGCAAGTTTTTTTATTTTTCTCATTATCGTAAGGATATAATCTCAGATCATCTGGATTGTTTGACAAAACATGTTTGGTTTGTCTTGAGTTTTGGATTCATTTTGTTTGTCAAATTGGTTGTTGATTAAGAAACATTGTTTCTTGCTTATGCCAATATTTCTTCTTGTCTTTTCATTTTCATTTGTATTACGAATTTGATTTGGGAATTGTGTTGAGTATGTCTTGATTTTCCTGGATTACGTTTTCCTTCTGTTATCACATCTATGATTTTGTCTTGGAAAGGAAGAATTGAATTCATTTATTCTTTTAGTAATCTCTTATAACAAAATATTTACATTCAAAATATTTATAAAGAGAAGAAATTGGAAAATTTGTAGTTCATGATTGTTTGGAATTGTGTTCATTTGGAATTAAGAAATTGCAATTGGTAGCTTGTTGTACTTCAAAAGAAATACCTTCTCCCTACTGTAACTAGAGTTCATTGAATTTAAAATTTCACATTCATCTCTTTTTGCATGTTATTGGGTCCATGTCACAACATCAACAATTTCATTTCCGTCTCCTTTTTGAGTAAGCAACAACCTCTAAAACACAACGTAAATTTAAAATTTATTAGTAAATTTTATTTTCTAAAGCTCTTTTTAACCAACATTATCTAGGATAGCACTTTGGAATAGGTTGTAAGGCACACTCTCCAAAGAATCAAAACACACAATAGTATCTTGTGATAGGGAGAGTTCAAATCCAATTGCTACATTATGTCCTAGGAAGCCCTTCTCACACAAGGGTCAAACCTGAGGTCGCATTAAGACTGGAAGAGTTACTCACCCATATTTGTTGGTCTTGGTGTAGAGATTACATGTATTATGGGGGTCACTTGAAGGTATACCCACAATTATGAGTGGAATCCTTTTGAGTTGATTTCGAGCTAGATACCCTGCCTTTGCGCATGGATCAAACTGTCGAATGTCTCCCCAAACATTAGGGTTGTAGTTGGTAACCTTAGTAGCCTATCTCTTTATGGTATTTACACGAGGTGACTGTGAAGGGGTAAGTCTTCACGTTACTTGGAATTGACGTTGGCCAAACTCACTCGAGCTCCTTGGAGGGTATACCCACAATTATGTGTGGGAGCTTGCACCAAGGTGTAAGTTGGTTAAGAAGGTTGTCAACTTAACGTTCCCACCCACTTATCCCATCCCCTTATTGTCTTGATTTCATGACGTTGGATTTCATCACCAACTAGTGACTTTGAAATAAGAAGGTTTGTTTGCTTGGTTTGATTCCTAGATTTTATTAGTTAGTGCTGTTTGTTTCCTCTAGTTAGCCATAGATTTTATTCGTTCTCTACTTGGCTCAAGCAACATCGACATTCACCCTTCACGTAGGATGCAAGGGCTACCCCCAAAAGATCTGGAAGGTTACTAACCCTTGCCTCCTAACTCACTAGAAGGCTCTCCTGAGGGAGTAGTCAATAATGAAGTAGCTTCTGAAGTTGGAAGCACACACTCTTTAGAAGGATTTCGAATTGTTTCAGATTGTTTAGAGGCATTCAAACTTCCCCCTCCTAGACCAGACGCTCGTATACTTCACATGAACTCGTTTGGAGAAATGGTTGTTGTTGATAATACTGAAGTACCTACCAGACCTAATGTAGGATCTAGAGTAGAGGATCCACTTTTTCATAGTGAATCATTTAGGACCCCGACTCATGCTGTTGGAACTTCCATTCCTAGTTCCATCCCTTTGACAGTGCGTGACCTTTATGGTAACCTAGGAGTGAGTCCTGGTCAACCTATGGAATCAAAAGTTCTTGGGATGTCTGTTACATATACGGTACCATTAGACCATTTTACTGGTACTACCAGTAGTGTCACTGCCATTTTAGACCAACTAGTGATTGGTTCTCACTCGATTCCTACTCTTCAGACGACTCATTCTACTATGGTTCCACAAGATACCATGATTCCTACTGGAAATGTGGTTATCTCCCAAGCTCCAATTGGGACACCACTCCCACCTAGACCAAATCCATCGCTTCCCCCTTGGTATAGAGATCTGAAGACTTCTGTTGCTATCCCTACCCAGGTTCCATCTGGAGGTTCTGGACTTTTCGTTCCTCCTGGGTATAATGTTGCTGCTGGTTTTGTTCCTACACCTGCCTAGGTTCTCTTTGGAGGGTCTTATGTTCCTCCTCCACCTTTTCTTGGAGGATCTGGCCCTAGTGGTTCCAATCCACTTGGGGGCACCTGTCTTTCTATCACTTTTGGTTTCCATATTTCTGTTGGAGGTCAACATCAGATTGGGGTACAACCTCAACTTGGGGGGAAACCTCAACTTGGGGGGAAACCCCAATTTGGGGGACAACCTCATATTGGGGCACAACCTCAACTTGGGGGCCAACCTTAGGTTGGAGTCCATAACCCACTATATGGACATAACACACCTGTGGTACCATCTCTACCTTGGAATCTTCCTTTCCAAGGAAATCCACAACCGTCTAGGGAAAAACATCCTCAAGTTAACTCTTTTGTACCCCCTAAACTCGATAAACTATATCCAAGTCGTTTGAATCCAACTTGGGGTCCAAATGTTCAACCTAGTTTTCCTTTTCAAGGGAACCCTCCTAATCAATCCAACCCTATGGGCTATGTGCCTCAAAATCCTCCACAACTGAATCTGTTGGGACTATCTCCTTATTTGTAGACTACTTATGGTCCTACTGGTATACCTATGGGGTTTCCCCCTCAAAACTACCAGTTTCCACAAGTGAACCAACAATTTCCTTTCCTTCCCACTTTGGATTTACCTGATCTGTCTAGAATTTTGAATGATCCTATCTTACATTCTCCTTATTGGCCTATCATACCGGTCAAGTTACCACTCTACATTCCTAAATTTGACGGTCGAGCATGAGAAGATCCGAATAATCATGTTATGACTTTTCATTTGTGGTTTTCATCCAAATCCTTGATGGATGACTCCGTCAGATTACGACTTTTCCAACGAACTCTCACGGGTTCTGTAGAAAAATGGTACATTGAGTTTTTGCTAGGTTTCTTCAATGAATTTAACACCCTAGTTATGACATTTTTAACACATTACCAGTTGTTGCTTTGATACGAGACAAGAACCAAAATTTTGATCTCTTTCAAACAATCCTCGTCCACTCATATTTTTGACCACATCTATGAGTGGAGGAGGAGAAGATGTCTGATCAAAGTTCCCCTTCCTGATCAACTATTGGCCGAGTGGTTTACAAAATCACTCATTGGACCTATTGATCATGATGTATCCATGGGTGGTGTTGTCACTGAAGAGAAGATGATTTGTCATTCTCAATATATCGATCTCATTTATTCACAAACAAGAACACTTTACGATTTTATCCCTGATGCTCCTCATCCTTCCACAAAAACCTACCCCAAAACCTCTAACAAATTCTCATGCTTCTGATGGTGTGATTGGCACCTTCCATGCTAAGACCCAGTTGATGCAAGCCGGTCACACCAATCCTAAATCTAATAATTCTAATGCACAAAATACTTATGCTCCTACTCCTTCCACCGATAAGACTGCTGAAGTTAATTTTGCTCAATCCGCGCCTACCAGAAAGAATAAAAATAAAAATAAAGGGAAGGGTAAGAACAATGAGGACAAGAATAATAATCCATAATATGATAAAGCCAAAAAACAAACTGCTAATGAGAAATAAAAACATAAGCCTCGTTACCCTTGCTTGATTTGTGGTGACGATCATTACACGAAAGATTGTCCAAGACACGTCGAGGTTCCTAAGTTCCTCCAAGGGAGCAGGAAACCTCCTACACTTGCAATTTTGTCAAAACCTTTCCCTTCTCAGTAGAAATCACAACTGGTCATTCATGACCAAGCTACCCCTTCTACCTATTCTTATGTCCTTATGTGTATTGGTGATTCTAAAAAGAATGAAGTTGCAGTCACAACTTGAGCCAAGGATTACTCTTCGTTAAAAGAGAAAGTTGATGATATACCACCTTTGTTGGTTCAATATTCTCCTTCAACTTCACCTCCAAATGGTCCTCTTCATCTTGAAAGACCGGGTCTCGATACATTCCTTCACCCTCCTCCCAAGGGCATTGTTCGAAAGTCTGCATTCAATTCTCATGCATGTGCTACCCAAAATTACATCATTGTAGAAGATCTTGTGCAAGCACCCTCTGCGATGTCAGCTCTTGAAGTCCTTCAAAGTTGTCTTGCTCAACGAAAGGCACTGTCAAAGGCCATCGGTGGAATTGATCCCATGGATACTAATCTCATAATATTTGACTTGGAAGATCACATTCCAAGGCTTCCTCTGTAGTTATCTTTTCAGATCCAAGTTGTTGTTGAAAACAAGAATATCTATAGAACTATGATTGGCGAAGGAGCCTCAACTTGTGTTATGTCTGTTACTTGTTTGAAAGCCATCGACTCTTTTACTATCATTGAATCACACAATACACTTAAGGCCTTCAATGGTACAAGCTTGAAACCCTATAGTGTTCTTCCCCCATTGTCTATTATGTTGGAAGGTAAATCGGTCAATGTAGAGGTTGAGGTCTTCGATGCACCTCTTGATTATAACCTTTTACTTGCCCGTGGCTGGATTGATTCCATGTGTGTAGTCATGTCTACCCTCTTTTGTGTGGTACATTTCCCACACCAAGGAAAGGTTGTTACTGTTGACCAATTGGCCTTATTTAATTCTGATTCCCATACTAGAAACATTCCCTTTATATCCAAGACACCTCCTGGTTACGAGAATGTCAGAGTAGGTATTTTGAAATATTCAACTTTGATGGGTACTTTTCCAATCCCATCACCCGATATTCTCCCTCCTTTTGTTGCCTCTATTAACATGATATCCACCATCATTCATGAAACCCCTGCATCATATGACCCATGGGTAGTACCTAGCCTTGATGATTACCCTTGTTACAACAACAAGATGCCTTTAAGTACGGTCGAATCTGTTTACCAAGCTATTCAATCGGCATCCCCCTCCCCTCCTTCTCTCTATGATTCATCTCTTGAGCCGTTCCACATGATCTTTCCTACTAATGAGATGATCATGTCAGTCATGTCTATGGAATAAATTCCCTGGGACGATGAGCATCATCGCTCCATTCTCTGTCTAGAATGTGACACCATAGAGAGTTACCAACGGATTTCGACTTCGTCGACCGTTGTGGTTATTTCCTCAGTTCCTGAGTCATCACATGATGTTTTGTATGAAGGGAATTTGAGAAACATTTCACATACCATACCTCTTGACATATCAATTAAACCTAGAGTCATGGATAATGTTCATATTGGAGCCTCCTGTTCTACTTATGAGGTCCATGAGTATCAAGCCCTTTCCCAAGAATTCCGTGACGTTTTTGCCTGGAGTTACGGAGAGATGCTAGGTATCGATCCTAATATCGTTGTACATGAGATTAAGACATACCTAGAAGCACCCACGTAAAGCTGTTGCTATCAAGCTTGAAGTTGAAAAACTTCTTAAAGCTGGCTTTATCTATCCCATGGCTTTGAATTATTGGGTATCCAATCTAGTTCTGGTGAATAAGAAACAAGGCACCATCCACATTTGTGTAGATTATAGGGACATAAATAAGGCTTTTCCTAAGGACAATTAACCAACCCTTTTCGTCGATCAGATCGTTGATGACTGTTCCTGTAGAGAAATCTTCTCTTTGATAGATGGTTTCTCCGGCTATAATCAAATTAATATTTTAACCGCAGACCAACACAAGACCACTTTTATTTTCCCTTGGGTGACCTTTGCCTACCGAAAATTACCCTTTGGTCTCAAGAATGTTGGTGCGACTTTTCATCGTGCTATGTCTTATGCTTTCCATGATATTAAGTACATCGTGAAACCTTATCTTGATGATCTACCGGTGCATTCCATGCGTTGCCAATATCACCTTACGCATTTGAGGGCCAGTTTTGTACATTGTCGCTATTATCGTATCGGCTTAAACCCACACAAATGCATTTTTTGTGTGGATTCTGGACAACTGCTTGGTTTTATTGTGTCGATACATAGGATTTGAGTAGACCCCTTGAAGTTTGAGGCTATCCTTAATCTACCTCCTCCTTCCACTTTATGCCAACTCCAAAGTTTGCAAGAGAAGGAAATTTTTTTACGTCGTTTCATCCCCAATTACGCCGAACTGACAAAAGGATTCACTCGGTTACTCAAGAAAGGTTACGATTTTGTATGGGAAATTACTACAAACAAAGCCTTTGAATCTTTGAAACTTTCCTGAACCCATACACCATTATTATTTCCCCTTGACTATAGTCGGGATTACTTCCTCTACTTAGCTGCTTCAGGATCTACCATTGCCCTGGTCTTATTCCAAGAGGATGATTCACATGACAAACATGTGATATACTATTTGATTCAGAGTCTTACAACCACTGAGACCAAATACCTGCACGTGGAGAAACTGGCCTTGGCATCCATTCATGTTGTCCAATGTTTTCGTCATTATATCCTATTACGTAGGACCATTGTTATTTCCGATTGTAACCCTATGCAACATATCCTCACCCGAAAAATTCTAGGGGGAAAGTACTCCAAATGGATATTTATTCTCCATGAGTTTGACTTAGAGTTTGAATGTGCTAAGTCTAAGAAATATTTGGTTTTCACCGAATTGATATGTGACCTTCCTGCCACTGAGACATAAAATGTGGTAGAGGATTCCTTACCTGACGAATCCCTTTTTTTGATCAGTTATGATGACGTATGGTACAATGATATCATTATCTATCTCTAGAATAAAACTTTCCATCCTGATTTATCTAGTACGGATCATCATCGTATACAATATCAAGCCCGCCAATACATCATTCTAGGTGATACTCTTCATCGTCGTAGTGTTGATTCCATTTTTCGATGATGTCTCACTTACGACGAAGCTGTGAAAGCTTTGAATGACTGTTACTTTGGATCATGTGGCGGTCATATGTTTGGGTATGCCACTGCCCAAAATATCTTACGAGTGGGTTATTTCTGGCCTTCTTTGTTTAAATATTGCATCAATGTTGTTCATAAATGCCATGCTTGCCAAACTTATCATAACAAGATAAGATCTTATCCTTCTCCTTTACATCTTGTAGTTTCCATTGGTCCATTTGACAAATGGGGAATTTAATTCATGACATGTAACCCTCACTCGGATGGGGGGCATGGATACATCATTGTAGTTGTGGATTACTTCACTAAATGGGCCGAGGCGATGCCTACATTTGATAACACCAAGAGAACTATAGCATTGTTCATATTCAATCATATCATTACTCGGTTTGGTATCCCTCAAGCTATCGTTACTGATCATGGTAGTCATTTTTGAAATTTTATGATGTCTGAACTTACGAAAAAGTTGGGTCTTCATCATGAGAACTCAACCCCCTATTATCTGTAGGCCAATGGCCAGGTTGAAGAAATCAACAAATTTCTCATTACTATGCTTCGACGAATGATTGGATTTCATAAGAAAACCTGGTACACGATGTTGTTCTTATCATTATGGGCCTATCAGACATCTTTTAAGTCTTCCATGGGATTTACACCTTTCTAGATAGTTTATGGTATCAAGGATATCGTGTCGATTGAATAAATACCATCTTTGAAACTGGCCGTTGAACTTCTCCCCAATACCTCTGCCGAAGAAGAGCATATTTTGTATTTGATCAAATTAGACGAAACCCATCACGGTGCCGCCCTAGTTATTGAAACTCAGAAGAAACGTGTCAAAGCCCAATATGACAAGCATGTCAAGCCATGTGTTTTTTCTGAAGGTGATCTAGTTCTCCTCTACGAGCATGATCGTGATTTGCTAGGGGCTGCTAAATTTGAGGCCATGTGTCGAGGTCCTTACATTGTCAAATATGTGTTGGAGAAGGGAGATTATGAGCTAGTTGATTATGATGGAATCCCTTTGAGTGAGCCCTGAAATGGGCTTTACTTAAAGAAGTACTATGCTTAAGTCATTTTTGCATGAGTGCTTGTACTTTTAGTGTAGCATACTCTTGTGTGATTTTTCGTTGTTTGGTTTCGACCTTCAACTGCTTACCTTGTGTTGTGCTTGGCTTCCAGATGTCGGTGTCTTTGCTAGCCTACATTGGTTTTTCTTATGGCGCTAGTCACTGTACTCAAAACTTAGCATCTTCTGCTTGGACAATCTATGCACCTACAGATGAATTGATTAGTCTACATGGTGTTTTCCTTGGTTGTGCAACTAACAATATCACAGAATACAATGCAGTCATCGAATTATTGAACGAAGTTGTGTCTCTTGGAATATTTCATCTTATTGTATGAGTCGATTCATAGTTACTAGTCCTACAATTGAGTAATGTCTACTCCATTCGAAGTCCTACGTTATTAAGGGTATATTTATGAATTCGCCTCTAGGAACATCATTTTGATTACATTGAATACCAAAACATTCCTAGATATCTAGATACATTAACAGATGCATTGGCTAATTATGTGTTAGACAGACATCTGAGAAATTTATAAAATCCAATCACACTTTGTATATAAAACAAGTAATCCGGTAGAAGCCTCATATATATATATATATATATAATGATAAAAGTTTTTACAAAAAATGTTTTTGTCTTAAGACCAAAATATCAAAAATGTGAAGCACATGCCTTCATACACAAATATAGCATCAAGGATGTTGCTCGCTATAACAAGAGAATGTCCATGCTACTCTATGGAGTAGTCAATTGATGGAAGAAAATACACCCACTGTGTGGTGCTAATAATGACTCATGATATCGTCAATAGAGGCATTTGAGTTGTCCTTTTTCAGCCCCTCCAAGTTTTGTTCTACAACCTCGTAGTCAGTAGTGGCTAATCTTGCTACCTTGACTCTCTCCCCTTGCCTCTGGATGGGGGATGAACCTGGAGGTCGATGAGGTCCCACGTCTGCATCATCAAAGAGATTTTTGATTAGTCACCGGATAAAGAACATAAAAACATTTCGTATCAAAAATCACAAAAACATTATAAAAACAAAATGTACTTCTTACCTATGTTCCCCCATTGAGAACCTTAAGGAAGAACCAAGTTTGCATCACCTCGGAAGTATAAGCCAATGTATGCGTAGTCCTCTACCATAAGCATCTGGGTCCTCAACCAATAAAATAAAAAATCATTAAACTTGATGATAGGACCAGTCGCATGACGTGCCATGAGGTCGACCCACCTCTTCATTCTTGGATCCTGTGTGGCAGGTATGCCCCACTCTACCTATAGGCATAAGTTTGGAACCCTCTCCAGGAAGAAGGACACCAAAATTGACCCATATCCGAACTGTTTTAGGTCGCCTCTCCTACACTTGGTCAACTATTTTTTCATGCTTTTGAGAACCCCATCACTCCAGTTGAAAACTCAGGGATCCATGCATTCCAGTGCATACTGGAAATAGATATAAAGAGCCATATGGGGAGCTCCACTTCTTGCCATACATGCAATGGTGTAGAGGATAGTCTGTAAAGGTAATTCACAGACATCTCTTATAACGAATTTTCTTCTATGCTTCTAAGTATCGGGCACACAATGTGCACTGATATAGTGGCTCATAGGTTCACCACCTCCTCTGCTACCTGTTAGTGTAACTCAAGCCCCACAATGAGATAAACCGGTCAAGAAGTAGATATCCTCGATATCTATTGGAAGAATGTGAGATCCCACATGGAATACCTACTGGTCCACATCCCACATGTGAACTAAGTATTCGAACAACCTCAACTGGGCCCTCGTGCCCTAGATATTGAATAATTTTAGAAGTCCACACTGTCGGAGGGCATTTACCATTCCTGGGTCATTCTCGAAAAAGTAATATTCATCCTCATCCGATGTCTCTCACCATTCCAACATCGTTAACGCAGAAAACCTAAAATGGAACATAAAAGAGGGATTAGCACCTTCATCCCATCCCTGGAAAATTTTATTGGAAAATACATCTAAAAACATTTTTTGAATTGCGCACGTTGCAGGCTAGGAGACCCATATAGTGCAGAGACGTCGTAGTCTAGCTTTAAGGCCGACTGCGATGACCCCGGGTCGTCGCAGGGCACGATATAGGGTGCCTGCAATGACCTCCATGTGTGGGTACCCTTGAAAAATTAACTCAAAAAGACATTTCTAACCAATGAAAAGAAAAAATTGATCCATGAAAAGATAAAAGAGATGAAAATTACTTGTTCAATAGAGACTGTTCGTCAAATGATCAACTGTTCCTCCCGTAATACACAGTGGAAGTTTGAGGTAAAATGGGGGTTTTGGAACAAAGTTTGGGTGGAGTAACAATGGAATGGTAAAATGAATTTTTTACCCACATTTATTTAATTTTTTACTTTTCCATTTATATTGTATATTATTTTATACATTCCACCTAAACCTTAAAGTTCTAATGACACTACGAGTGTTTGATTTTTCGCAGGTGAGAAATCTAGGAGTGGAATATTGAACAAGGATACATCTTTTGGGTTTGATTTTATACACTTGGCGTGTGTACAGATCCTTTTAGATTTTTTCAGGAAAAACTCTGAGCTTAGTTTTTTCTCTTTATCGTGCTCGTAAATCAATGAGAACGTAGCCGAGTATACTTTTGTCACTTTTTTCATACTCGTCATGGTAACATGAAAAATGAAACCTATGGAGTATCCTTTAAGCTCTTTTCACACTCGTAATATTATTTGAAAAAAAAAATGATGGGCGATAGATTATCACTTTTTCAATCTCATCAGATTAACTTACGAAAAAGGAACTTGTGGAGTCCTATTTAAGTGTTTTTCAGACTCTCTAAACATGAAAACCCTCGAGTTTTCCCTCTTTGGACTCATTAAACAAATATTGAAAGACCCATATGGGAGCGAACCACTCCTTCTTAGGGTTCGTTAAATATACTTCGAGGGACTCGTCCGAAGGATGATCTTACATCAACAAGCATATGTTATCCTCCTCAAGCTTGCGTAAAAATAAAGAGGTACTCGCCAGAAATGGTGGGGGGGAATTTGGGAAAGAAATGTGTCTCTGTATCCATGTTAGTGGTAGTAATAGTCTCTCTTGAACATGACACCCCCTTTTATCATTGTATACAGGTTGGGAAATCCATTCGTCTCTCGTTTGACCATCCACATGTTTATATGTTGGGTCCTCCTTGAGTCAATGCTGCCAATATTATTTTCATGTCGTTCATATGTTCAAGAGAAGTCCAGCCTTAATAAGCCTCCTATTGAGTCATCCATCTGTAGTTATAAATTTTCTACCATGTTGGCCTTCCCTGTGTCATTTTCGAATCATTTCATACTCTTATCTATCTCAAATCTGTTACTTTTTCGTGTCATTGATGGGGGATACATCAAGGCCCTCTTGTGATGAGTCTTTTCCTATAGACCTCAACTCGTTATCCAGGAACAAGACTTATAAATCATTCAGTTCCTTAGAGCCTACATGCCTCAATGACAGGTTTCTTCGCTTTCAACAGTGGGTTCACATCATTGGCCCCTAATTGGAGGATTCCTCGAGTGTTTTCCTTCAACTCGTTTATTCACACTTGTTGGATTTTACTAGGGTACCTTGGGAATAATTGACATCAATGGTGATTTCCCTCGCACTTGTTAATGGTTCTCATCATTGATCGGTAATCAAGTGGTTTCTACCATGTTCAACTTCGACACCTGTAATCACATGGTTAGATTCATACTTAGGGATGACGAAAATGAAGAACTTGGGTCATACCATTTTGGTCAAAGTTGCAATGAAGTATTCATGATTTTTATTGGCACATAGAACCACTTTGTATGTCTCATGGCTATGTTTGAGTCTGAAGTATTTAGAGAATAGATCCACAATGTATTTTGGGTGGCTATGTCAATTCACGATGAGATGGATCCATGGTGTATATTTAGTGGCCATGACTCATTTGACACTTTGTAATCTGAGTATGAGAATGCCTACCTCAAACAATGGTATATTATTATGCTGATGCTTGACTGTTTGGAGGTTCCCAACTAATGCACTCCTTGTTTCCAACACACACATTCTACAAAGTATTTCGGCTCTCACGAGTTCCAGTCTCATACTTTGGGGGGAACTTTTTTACACATTATTTTGGTCATCTTAGTGATCCATTGACAACATGTGTGCATGTTCCCAAAATATCCTGTCTTCATGAGGAAAGTGACTGACTTTCTCTTCTCAAAAAACCTGTTAAGGAAGGTCGCTGCAGGCTACATAATAAGCAGGGTGTGATGATTTCTGGTCGTCACACTCTATCCTAAACCTAGTGCGACGATGTCAAAAGGCTAAGAAAAAGTCAAGATTCACGAAAGTTCTAGAAGGGGATCTTCTAGAATATGAGGTGGCATCCATATGGTTGGGATCCTACTCGCTTCTCTGATTTGGTGGGATCATCCCAATCTCTTTAACCATCTCTCTTTCCCCTATATAAAGAGGGATCTCTCATGGAAAAGGTTAAGCAAGGTTAAGCAAGAAAGTAATATTATTGAGGGTTAAATTGGCTAAGATTGTATGGAGAATTTTGCATTGGATCATTCTTGAGAGCCTCATTTCAGTTCATCAAGTCATTGTGGATCTGCTTCATTCAATATTGGAGCAAGTGTGTGTGTTGGAGAAAAGGGTCATCGAAAGGGGACCTTGCAACATCAAGGCTTTGGTTGTAATATCCACTTTCATTATTATATAATACAGTGATTTGTTTCGTTCCCATAAAACTCATCTCATTTTATTGTATGATTCCTTGATCACATACATAGGTTCTCTTTGAGTATGCTATATTGCTTTCACTTTGGTTGGATTGTGTTCCCTTACAGATTCAATATCACTGGAGCAATGGAGTGGCACTAGGACGACAACGGCAAGAGGAAGTGACATTTAAAAGGTATGTTGCCCATCTCTTGCTAGATAGTAAACTCAATGATTAGAGCTTAGAGAAAGCATCATATTATGTTATGTTTTGTTCTAGATCTAGGTGGATCTAGGGAGATTTGTTTATGTTCGCATTTACCGATAAGTCCCATAAAACCTCTTAGTTGAGAGCTTGCAGTCAAATTATTCTTTTAAGCATGTATACACATATTTGTATACATGTAGGTGCATCTCTTGCACATTTTTACCTTGTCCATTCACATTGATATTTTAGTTTTGATTATTAGTGTTCTTTAGTGAGGGATTACAGTTAATCATATGACCAGTCTCACAGTCATAATTAATACTGATGTTGGCCTCTCTACATGGAAATAACCAACAAGGGTCACTTTTCACTTTCTACTGTAAAACCTTCCATAATTCAGAACTTAGATATGTAGTTATTGTATCACTTAAGGAAGTAAGATAACCACTTCTAGTCTCTTCTTCATGTCTTGATTCATTCTTGGTCAACAGATCTCTATAAGGGAATATTTTCCTAAACTCTCTCTTATAGCTATCTGAGTATACCAAGATATATCCATATGGTTATCATCCACCTCTGGATGTCTACACGATCAACTGGTCATTCAAATGTGTTTTGAAACCTTCTTAATCAGACCTTGCATCAGTCTCTCATTAATCCTTACAGTCCTATCTTATCAAGGTAATAGGCCGCAACATTAGCAACATTTCATTCTTGTTGTTAACCTCTATTGAAATAAGGTCATTCTCATAAAAAAGGTCCATTAGTAGACCATACCTTACGTCCCACCATAGGTTATAAGATGCCCAATTTGCATGTCCAATATTTTTCCATATGCATCCAAGTTTTTTTTATTAATGCTCCTTGGCATAATCCCACTTTTGTAGGACTGACTATCATTTATCCAAAAGAAATGATAGGTTTCTTCAGCCACAGTCTAGCATGATTCAATTTCGTTGGGTAAATCCTCACCGAATTTGAATTTTGCATCCTTCTCCTGAAGGAACTTATGCATATAATTTTGATACATTAGTAATATTGTCAACAGACTCATCTTAGCCTTGGTAAACTAGTCTTATGACTATTCTCCAACCCATCTAGGCCTGTGTTTGAATCATGTTCTCCTAGATAGGGTAGGGCAAGGTTCCATCTCCCTTAAATTTTTCTAAGAAAGAAAAATCACTTGACTCTTTTAGTGAGTGAAAACAGGCCAAGTGTTGTTTCCATCATCTATTACCAATTTGTAACACACCTGACCTCTAAGTAACCATTTAGGGATGGGGCATAAAATTTTTTCTTACTCAAATCATCTCGAATCATTTCTTTGAGATGATTCATTCTCTTCTACTTTCCCATATATTTCTAATGACTGCTACCAGGATCTAAACTGACCTCTGGTTTACAAGTTATGAATTTTTGAAGTTTTTTGGGTGTTTATTGGTTGAGGTCCAGGTGGATTCATCTCGTTCGTACCATCTCTAGGTTCCTACCTCCCACAGGGAAGTTCCATCCATCAACCAATTCAACGACTTGGCTTAATCCTTGTCTAACACACAGGCTAGTAGGGAATTCGACGTTCGACGCTTCAGTGTTGAACATCCCCTTTCTTTTCTACATGCATGTCCTAAGGAGTCCTGAATTCATGAACTCCTGAGGTGATTCCATGTAGCTTTGACCTTCGACCCTTTTGGGAGCATACATTCTAACATCCCAAGTATCCCAGAGTTCTGAAGGAACCTGAAATCCCTCCACGTGGCTCCGACCTTCGGGACTTTCGACTTACCCATGATGCTAAATCCCACACCCCCATAGTATCAGACTCCCGAATGGTCCACCCTCGCATGGGGTGACATACTAGATGAAAATGAAAATACAAGAGGGTCCCGCATACTTATCCCGCCAAATGGACCAAACGGTAAGTGCCAGGTGTGATACGTGACAAGGCATAGATGACGCGTAGCCCCTTCAGGGGGTGACACATGTCACGTGTGTTACACCTCAAAATTAATCACTTCGATAGTGTCGCAAGTGTCGTCATTACGAGTGTTGTAAGTGTCACATCTTGTCCGCAAGTGTCGCATATTAAATACAAGTGTTGCAAGTGTCACAAATAATATACTGCCATCTTTCCTATGCCATGCCTCTAACGACATCAAAAATACACTTAAGGCACCCCAAAGACTAGTTTTGAAGAAGAGAAGCTACTTGAAAGAACAAGTTTGAAAGAAACAGGACAAGCATTGATTATATTAATGAGCACAAGTAAAAGTAATTACAATCCTTTGAATGAAGGTGCAACAACTTATTCCATTTCTCCTTGTCCAACCCCTTTTCTCAAGTAATCTCCACTGATTTCTTTGATGGCATCTCACTCATGAGATCATAAGTTTGATGTAATTCCCAATCTCCATTGTACCTTTCACCATGAGAAGGCCTCCTTATATAACCTTGGAGAGGTCCAATCACTTGAGAGATCTTTGGGATAAGTTGAGGATTCCTCTCCTTCAGTTGAGGATATTCCTTAAGGTCATGCCTTGACCATCTATTCGAATCCAAATACCTTCAGGAGTTGAGGGATTCTTCCCTGATTTGCCTCAACAAACCAAAAATTTGCTAAAAAGAGGGTAGTGCTTCGCTCAAACACTCCCCCAAAGAGGCTCAGGGAGTGCCAACACTCCCTGACAGTGGGTAGGGGAGTGCTCCTCTCCAAAATTCATTTTTTAGTGGTTCTTTCAATGGAAAAAGGTTTGTACTCCCTGTCAAGTGACTTCTCTTCTTAAAAACTAGTCTTTGGGGTGTCTTAAGTGTCTTTGTGATGTCGTTAGAGCCACGACATAGGAAAGATGGCAGTACACTGTTTGTGACACTTGCAACACTTGTAGTTAAGATGCGACACTTGCGAACAAGATGTGACACTTACAACACTCATAATTACGACACTTGCGACAGTTAATACACCCCAAAGACTAGTTTTGAAGAAGAGAAGTCACTTGATAGGGAGTACAAACCTTTTTCCATTGAAAGAACCACTAAAAAATGAATTTTGGAGAGGATTTCTCCCCTACCCACTGTCAGGGAGTGCTGGTGCTCCCTGAGCCTCTTTTGGGGAGTGTTTGAGTGCCCTGTGTACCCTTTTGGGGGAGCGCTACCCTATTTTTAGCAAATTTTGGGTTTGTTGAGGCAAATCAGGGAAGAATCCCTCAACTCCTGAAGGTAGTTGGATTTGAATAGATGGTCAAGGCATGATCTTAGGGAATATCCTCAACTGAAGGAGAGGAATCCTTAACTTATCCCAAATATCTCTCAAGTGGTTGGACCTCTCCAAGGTTATATAAGGAGGCCTTCTCATGGTGAAAGTTACAATGGAGATTGGGAATTACATCAAACTTATGATCTCATGAGTGAGATGCCATCAAATAAATCAATGGAGATTACTTGAGCAAAGGGGTTGGACAAGGAGAACTGGAAGAAGCTGTTGCACCTTCATTCAAATGATTGTAAGTACTTTTGCTTGTTCTCATTAATATAATCAATGCTTGGCCTGTTTCTTTCAAATTTGTGTTTGTTCCATATGAGTTTGTCTGCAGTAGATGGATCTATGATTGAGCTAATCTCAGTAGAGTAGGAATTCCATTATATCTTTGTTTGTTTTGCAGGACCTATCATGGAGCTCAAGATCGAAGCTCATCCAGGACTTTGCAAGGACAAACGTCGATAATAAGGTACATATGTTTCTCCTTCTCTTTCATTCATTAGCTTGATTAGATCTAAAAGGATGTCAGTGTCCATGTTAAGAACTTTTATGTCTTGGCCTTAGGAGTATAGATACCAAGTGGGAATCCACTTGTCCACAGGGGGATTCACCTACAACAACGTGTTAATGGGCCTATAGGGTTTGTGAAATACACAAATCCAGGTGACATGTGGCACATTGATCGTGGGTCCACATCACCCTAGATGACCTCAATTTTCCACATCATTGACTGATAGCCTTCCAAGCCCTTCAATCTCATAGTCAAGGTGTGTCCAATAACCCAAGGAATGACGGCCTCCGTTACTTCGTAACTTCAATGTTCGGGGGATTCGTGGTGTGAATTCCTACTTACTCTCGAAGTGGTTAGCACCAGGATGACTATGAACTATATCTAACAGTCGGGGAAGGTCCCGAAGAGTTCCTAGATCTACAACCCTTGTCACTTCGCAACTCTGACGTTCGAGGGATTTTACCCGCTCCACACTCCTTTCCTCCCAAAGTAGGACTTCACTGAAGTGTTGTACATGATTCCTTATTCTTAGTTGATCGAACGGTTGTGAGGGATCCTGAAGGGTCCTTAGATTTATGATCTACATTACTTCACAACTTCGGCTTTCAGGAGTTTTGGCGTTAAACCACCTCTATTCTCCTAAAGTGGGACTTTGCCGAAGTACTTAGCGTTGCCTCTTCGCTAAGTTCGATATAACGACTGAGAGTGATTCCCAATGGATTCCCAGATCTATGACCCTAATCAATTCACAACTCTTTCCTTCCGTTGTTTTTGAGGGTTGTGAAGTCATTTGTCCCGAAGCTCAAAATTCTTGGAGTTCTGAAGCCATGATAGCTTCCGTCCTTTCGAATTAGCGAGGGGTTTCCAAACATGGGTCATATGGAACCTTATCGAATTCTAGGGGCTACACTCAACCTTTAGCTGCGATTTGAATTTAGGTCGTGGGCATGAGCTTGTGGTCTCTTGGACAATTGGTTTGAAGGGAGCACCCTCCAATTCACAGAACTTAAGTTCTAAAAGTGGGAAAGGTATTTTCAAAGGATCAACAGGGTTGTAGCAGTCCCGTGGAGTCTGCCCTGACTTTAGAACTATGAAGTTGATCCTTGGGAGAAATACCTTAAGGATTTCCCAACCAGCGCAGAGGCAAAAATCGTCATCTTACAGTCATTCAAATGCAACAGTTCAGAGAAGAAAAAAAAACACTATTACCATCGCTTTTACACGAGGCACAATTTATCACAATTACATATATAAAAATCATGCATTTCAATTCAAGTGCACCGGGTAAACAAAATACTTATCTATTACAGTCGATCACTGACCAGCTGACCATGGAAGTTCACCTTTCCGCCCAACCAAAGGCTCAAAGGCATTCATTCTTAGCACTCTAGCCACCCCCATGCCAAGCCATGATATCACTAGGGAACTTTTGTAGTTTCTCATATACTCTCTCTCTCTCTCTCTCTCTCTGTCACAACCTCTGCGAGGTTTATCAGATGCTCCCTCAAAATCAAGCTCTCGAACTTCTGCTCAGGTCATGTCTTCTGCCAATTCTTAGAGATCCTTTCTCTTGTTCTATCCAGTAACTTGAACAACTCATCAAGATTCCAGTTCTTGTTCTTAGTTGGATAGCCTCACGCGTTCTTCCTCTTTTCTTTTGCATATCTGAGTCATTCCTTCCCTCTCCCAGCATGTCTCTTTTTTTTTTGTCTTTTCATGTATTATTTTGCACACCTTTTTCTCCCTTTGAGGAAGATTCTCAACTTGTCTTGTTCCTTCTGTTAGAAGGAAACTTGGGTTAGTCTGGGCCTGTAGTAAAAACTTCCCTCTCTGGTACTTTGGTCTGATAGTTTTCTGTCTCCCAAGACAAACCCTCAATGCTTCCATTCATTGGGGTGGTTGATGATTCAACCACCATTCCTTTTATTATTAATTGATTTCTCCTTGGGATCAGGATGAGGCGTATCATTTCAGTAAGGAGAAATTTGGGTCATTTTGAAATAATGAACCCTCTCCATAGTTTCCTCACTCTTTTCCTCGAGTGATATCATGGTCAGTACTTCAAGGCTTCACCCCCATAGTTAGTTGTTGGAAATCTAAACAAAATATACACTTACATTGTTCCCATGCCATATCACGATGATCATAATTAATGATTAATTACAAGCTGGGGGAAACATGGGTATTACACTTTAGCTAAGGCAAGAAGAAAAAATAGCACATGGTATCCACTTAGTGAACCTGTTTCATAGCACATACATTCGTGGGATATTAAAGAATACCCCTAATTTAACTAGATATTGAAAAATATATCCCAAATCCTTTTGTTGAAACCCCCTTCCCAATACATATTTCCAATAAAAAGAACCCTTATTTTAACTAGATTCCCCTTCTATGACCCACATCCCCCCCAATACCTACAATATATTGACCCTATTTTTCACAATATTAAAACCCCCTTTATTATGAACGTGATAAGATATTGGTCAACAAGGTGAAGCCCTGTTGCAAAATAGGCTACATGGTTTGTGAACTGGCAGATAGGAACATTTAACCCATCTATTGTTTGTCGATTATGTGATTATATTATGTTTATGTGAAGAATCAAAAGGTAGGTATGTAAAATCACTTTTGTAACTTTTATGTGATGCAACATGCATATCTATTAACTTCAAGAATTTAACCTTTTTCTTTTTGGAGATAGTGGTGGAAGAGAGGCCACTCCTTCAAGAACTATTTCAGTTCAGTGGGCATGATTTGTAGGAGGGCGTAAAACATCTCGACTTTCATCTAAAACCTAATTGCTATGGTATTTTGGATTGAAAGTGGTTTCTCTCTCATGTAGAAAAGAGGATCAACTTATGATGTAATCGATGGATATGCCATGGTGGTTAGTTAAGACTCATCAAATCAATAATGGAAGAAATTCTAGTATATTGGCATCTTCTTGCCAACATCCCGAAGGAAATTGTTACCATCCTCCATAAGATGTGTTTTAACTACATCTGGAAGAGCAGTAAGGACTACTTGAGATTACATCTGGTTGCATGGAAAAAGTTTTATCTTCCTAAATGTCAAGGAGGATGGGGCATAAAGGACTTAGTTGTATTCAAGTGTGCCCTTGCCGCCAAGTCATTATGGGCGTTCATAAGCTACGATAGTCTATCGAGACATATCTTAGTGGACATGTATATATCACCAAACTCAATTTTGGACTGGATTCGTCGGAGGAAGAAGCCTACTAGTAATGTAGCGAACTAATGGTGTGCCTTAACTCTTTCATTTCCCATTATCAACAAGTATCTTGCATGGAGGGTGGAACGAGGCTCTAAAGTACATGTGGGTATCATTGTTATTACGAGATGTGATAACAACGTTCTCCTCCCTAATGATCTTAGTAGAAATTTGTAAGATGATCATTGTACACTTAATCTTATTGGAGACCTCAGTCATTCAATTATTTGGAGATAGGATTGGCTTTCTGTGGATGACCTGGGTTTGGAGAATGGATGGTAGTGACATTGGTCTATGTTTTTCCAAGAATTACAAAAGGCTCATGTCCATATCTCAGATAGTGAGGATGAATTGGTATGGATATATAGGATCTCAGGTGGGATCTGTATGACAAATTTAGGCTACTCAACCTTGATATGGGGTGATGAGTGTGAAGGTAAGTGGTGGTATACAAAGACTAAATCCCTTTGGATCAAGGTCGATGATCAAAAAACATTTTTTTTTTCAAAATATTGCTAGTCACCATAAAAATTTCAATACTATTTGGGAACTAAAGGATTCATGGGGTAATAAGGAAAGGGAGTTCACTGAACTGGCAGCATTGGGGGTTGAGCACTTCAATGATTTGTTTAAGGAACCAAAGTAGGTCAAGAATGGGGAATTTTAAAACAAATTTATTTGTTCCCGAGACTAATTGAAGATGAGGACAACATAGAACTACATAAAATAAAATCCCTAGACTAGGTGACTAGACAATGAGATTTTTTCAAGGACGTTTTTGACATTGTAGGAGCGTATTTTCTTCGAGTGGTGGAAAAAGTACATATATTAGGTAAGATGTTGCATAGTATTAACTCTAGTTCCATTACAGTCATTCCTAAATCAGATTGCCCAAATAATTTTGATGACTTTTGACAAGTTTCCCTTTGTAACTGTCTTTATAAAATCATTGCAAAGATCAATGTGATTAGACTCAAACCAAATCTATCCAATATCATTTCCCCATAACAATTTAGGTTTCTCAAAGGCTGGCTTATTCACAAGGAAATAGGATCAACAGAGGAGGGTTTACACTCTATTAAAATTCATAAATGACTTGTCTCATTTATTAAAATCGACCTCTCAAAAGCATATGATAGAGTGTCTTGGCTCTATCTCTGTCTCCTACTTTTTCATATCAGGTTTGATCTACCATAGGTTAAATGGATCATGTCTTGTGTTAAAATGGTTTCTTTTTTTGTTTTAATTAATCGAGTGTGTTAGTTTTTCTTTATATCGGCTTGTGGCATCAGAAAAGGTTGTCCATTGTTACCTTACCTTTTCCTGCTATTAGCTTATGGTCTTAGTCGTGCTCTCGCCGAGACCAAAAGAGTAAATTATTTTCAAGGGCTCAAGTTCGTACGATGTGAAAGACTTACTCATTTTCTTTTTGTGGATGATGTGCTAATATTTTGTTTCTATGCAACAAATGAAAGAACAATTCTCAAGGATATTATGAATCTTTTCTGTGATGCAACAAGAATGCTCATATTTTTTTTCAAATCTACAGTCTATCTCACTGACTAGTGGAGGAGAGTAGACATATATTTTCAAATTGATTCATTTTTCCCTTGCAACTATTAGGGGACATGCTTGGATACCTTGGGTTTTTGCTCAAACCAAATAATTATGATATTGCAGATTGTAATTGGCTTCTTAGTTGGATTGAACATATAATAAATATTTGGTGCAATCGATGGATCTCTCGAGGAGGAAGGTTAGTCCTCATAAAATCATTTATTGATGCAGTTCCCATTTATTGGCACTTGTTAGCTCTCATCCTGAAAGGAATACTTTGTCGCATTCATAAGATTTGTTTCAATTACTTGTGGAGGGTAGCTCTGAATATCAAGGCTCTCATTTGGAAAATTGGAAAAGCCTCTCCATGCCAAAGCACTTGGGACGCTGGGAATTGAAATATATCATTGTCTTCGATTGTTCTCTAGAAACCAAATATTTGTGGGTTTTCTTAACCCAACATAGTATTTGGAGGTTCATTTTGGTTGATAAATACATTGCTCTTGATTCTATTCTGGATTGGATTAGAAAAAGACACAAGTCCACTATTAATGCCTCCAATCAATGGTGGGCCCTAATGATTTCCTTTCCCATAATCAGACATTACTTGGATTGGAAAGTTGGTTCTGGAACACAAGTGAGGATTGGAACAAATGCCATTGTAGGGTGTAGGGAAAACTTGTTTCTTCCTAAGGATTTAATTTTTTCTCCCAGGGAGAAAGGTGTGTGGAATTTGAATAAAATTGGTGATGACTTAGCTTCAACCATTTGGAAACAAGGGTGGCTTTCCCTGAAGGATTTGGCTTTGGATGCCAATTGGCATCAAGTATGGACTCAATATATCTCAGAATTAAAAAAGGATGATATACATCTTACAAGATTTGAGGATGAACTGGTATGGTATTTTAATAAATCGGGTGACCAATATTCAACAAAAATTAGATATTATGCCATGATATATGTAGGAGAGGATAATTTTCTCCAGTGGTATTAAAAACTTTGGAAAATCAAAGGGCCACCAAAAGGCATCCTTTTTTTATAGCTTGTTTTAAAGGAGTGGGTGTTGACATGAGATAGATTTCAACATGGAGGTAAACAAGGACCATGCGTTTGCTACCTCTGTAAATAATCGACGAAATTGAATGGCCATTTATTTAGGGACTGTCCGTTCTCTCATAAGTTATGGAAGGATATTGAAAGTCAGTTGGTGTTAGCTCCCTTATGGACTAATCTCTCACTATCAAAATTATTTAAGGAATTTTTTATAGTCCCCATGCTGAATAAGTATAGATTTATTCCAATCCTAGTTGCATGGGGATTATGGTTGGCCTGGAACGCGAGTATTTTTGAAGATAAAATGTTTCCCTCCTTTAAATTCACACAAAAAACTCTTTCTCTACTACCTTAGTATAAATATTCCTCATCACAAAAGCCTGGTCAAAAGGTCAGAACAATGGAAATCAACAAACAACTGGCTTGGGGATTGTTTGATGGGGCCTTCCAAGGTCCAACCAAAATTTGTGGACCCGAGTTCAAACTTCATTTCTCAAACATGCACTATATTACTGGTAAAGCCAATATGGGGTTGGGGACCAATAATATTGGGGAGCTTAATGCTCTGTAAGTTTTTCTCAAATGTGTTTTCGAGAGAAATGTGGCAAATCTAGAGTTCTTGGTGATTTCAAATTATGTATAGAGTGGATGTTGAGGTCAATTCAACTTGACAACATGTATCTTCTACAAATTGGATAGTGGCTGAAAACTATTTATGGGTTATTTAGTCAGATTAGGTTTATGTATATTTTCCAAGAACTCAACACTTCGACATATACTCTATCCAAAGAAGCATTATCTCTAAATGAAAATCTTCTGATTGTGGAGGAATTCTCTAATGGAGAATCGATCTCCAAAAGAGAAGGATATTTTATTGAAATGTAATCCATATTCTCTCTTGTTTGTCTAGGATCTTTAGGGTTCTATATCATTTTTGGTTCATTGTTTTCCTAGAGGTTGCTTCTTTAATCTTTTTATTAGAGGATACTATCTTGTACACAAATATTTGAGTGCCTTTAAGGTAGATTTGACTAGGTTCTTAATCATGCATTTTTGTTGTAAATATGTATGCGTTGAGCGCCTTTCATTTGTACCTTTTTTTTCTTTGGAATAAAAAATATTTAAAAAAAAAAAAAAAACTTTAACAACATATTTTAAATTATTTTTACTTTTAAATCATATTAATTATTTAGTTTTATTTATTCTTTAAGTTTAACACAATTAATCAAATTTTAAAAAACTATTAAATTATATATATATATA
>JZKD02S1697353.1:14690-30621 GCA_000966675.3 Picea glauca
TCTCTGTCACCCCTATCTGGCTACTTGGGTAGGCATAACACTCTAAAATGTTGTAATGTTATAATGTCCCAAAATGGGGACATTACACCTCACTCATGCGCATCTCCCCTTAACCTATGCGCCACTCCTCCTCTCCCATGCGCATCTCCTTTGGAGTTGTCACCCAACTAGCTATAAAGCAAGGTGGACCCCTCTCCATTTATTAGTTGGAGCTTTGGGAAGACGCTATCATTGTATTGTATCATACTTTTTCTATTGAGATTGAATAAAAGGCTTTGGAGATCTATGAAAGAGTGTTCAATGTGTGAATGTTAATTGTTGATGGTGCTACATTCATGAGGTGATATCTTTTAAGTTATTTGCATTTGCTTTGTTAAGTTTGGCTTAAGAAGAATATTGTTATTCCATAGGGTTGAATTTGTAAGCTTGGTTGCACGTGCAAATTCTACAATTCATTTGCTTGAGAGTCTTTTCCATTTCATAAAGGTTTTGGTTAACTAATATGTTTTGTATGAGATCTCTTGTAGGTGTTTCCAAATTTTAACAAGTTGATGCAGGTGTTCTTGGATTAATCATCTTTTTGCTTGGAGATGTGGATGGGTTTAGTCACACTTTCCGCAAGCTCCAAGATCTAGAAGCAACATAGTTCCTCTTCACAACTTCTAAGATTCCATTGCCCAAGTCCTCTTTCTCAGCAAGTTGTATCTTCCTCTCTTACTCAAAATCTTCTTTAAAATCTGTTTTCCTTTGGTTACTAGTTTGCATGCAAGGAGGTATTTTATTAAAGATAAATTCTGTCCTAAATCTGTTGCATGCACATGTTAAGATCAGATCGAAAGTTTAATTGAAAGAACATTTACTTTTATCTAGATCTAATCCTTTTTGCCTTATTTTAGTCATTACTTCATAGCATATTTTTGGGACTAATAGTAGGCATATCTGTGTGAGCTTTCAAATATTTTATTCTGCAATTATAAAGTGCTTTACTTGCTGATTTTAAATCAGTCCAAAAGACCCTAAGAAGGCTATCTTTCAATCTCTCACACCTTAGTTAATTGTGCTTGTTTTAGCCTAGATTTGCTTAGTTAAATTTTGTATTTTTTTGAGTTGACCAAAGACACTTCCCAAAGTGTTTTTGGCCATCTTTTGAAATCAATAGCTTGCTGTTTTCACACAGAAGTAACAGGTACAAGGGGAGGCTCCGCCCAAGTTTCGAAGATTAAACCTCTTTCAGAAACCTCCGGTGTTGCCAGGAACACTCTAGTTCATTTTTTTACTTAAAAAAGGCATTGTAAGCCTTGATCTCTCATTATAAAGATCAAGTGCATCCAAAAATAAAGTAGTGTAGATAAGTTTGCGAGCCACAAAGCTCGTTTTTCATCATTTTCCCTACCCCTGGGGGGGCAAACAGTGGTTTTGTTTTCTTTTTCACGTCGGGGTTGTTTCCCGTGTTTTTGCTTACTTTCAAGTTTTAGTTATGCATAAAAAGATAAAATCAACTCACAATCACTAAATTGAAGTCATAAAATCAACTCACAATCACTAAATTGAAGTCATAAAATCAACTACAAAGTTTTAGATTTGCTTTTCATAGAATACTAGTTGCTAGTTTCCTTTTTTGCAAATATTGGAATAAACACAAATTTCTCAATCACATATGCAATCCTATTGCTACGCTCAAGTGGCTTTGGGGACCCAGAAACAGTTTGAGCAATGCATGCTAGTTTAATTAGGGAAATCTCTTGGTTGTGTTATTCATCTAAGACCTCTACCCTAGGTGGAGTGTCTTAAGTCAGGGGGAAACTTTGAGATCGAGGTTCTCTCCCCGTTGGACTTAAAACACACCCGGTCGGTAAGTCTATAAGATTGGCGAATAACAAACAAAGAGGCCACATTCACTTTTGCACACAAAGAGTGGGGACCTTGACTTCAATCCCCACTTCACGGTTTCAAAGACTTTTTAATATCCCAAATCCCTTAAATAAAATCCTCAAGATAAAATTAACGCGACACATTCATCACATCACATTTACTTTTTTTATGTGGCACTGGTCCACCTTCTATTATTTTTGTCAGTTTACTTAAAGTTATGTGGTGAATGATTAACGTGTATGAGCCTTTTACAGGTTGTATCCTTTGAGTAATTTATGCTGCTATATTTATCTTGTGTTTCCAAATAAACTCCTAGAATAGTTTTTCTTTTCAATTTCATAGAGTAAAAGCCTTAGATTCTTTTTCATAGGGACTACCCCCCTTGGCTTTGCTAGGAGTTGGCCTAGACGGAGGAGTTGAGGATCAGGTGACAGCACCTTGACTCGAAACTTGCCCCCAAGGACACACACAATGGATTGAAGATTTCTTCCACGATAGCCCAGGTGTGTATAAGGCGGCGACAATACCTTTCAAGTATCTCATCACATGTTTTGCTTCGATCAAATGAACATGTCTGGGTTCAACCATATACTGACTTAAAGTGTTCACAACAAAACATATGTCTGGCCTTGTGTTCGTGAAATACATCAACGAACCAATCATTTGCCTATAAAAGTGGCATCCACTATCTCTGATGAAGTATCACATAATAACTTTGGATTTGTCGTCATAGGTGTAGTCATGGATTTACAATCCATCATTCCAAATTTCTTTAGAATTTCCACAACATATTTTCCTTGACTAAGACAAATCTCACCTGGATTCTGCCACACTTCCAGACCTAGGAAATAGTGCATTTGACCCAGATCTTTCATTTCAAATTCCGAAGCAAGCTTCTTCTTGCAATTAGTGATGAGCTTTTCATTTCTTGTTAGAAACAGATCATCCACATACAATAGTAAGATCACCTTATCATCATTCTCAATCTTATAGTAGAGATTGGAATATGCTTTACTCTTGATAAAGCCCAAGCTCATCAAAAAAATATCAATTCTTCCATACCATGTCCTGTGTGCTTGCTTCAAGCCATACAAGGCTTTCTTTAATCTGCTCACATGTGTCTGACTTTCATGTGTTGCAAATCCTTGTGGTTGCTTCACATACACTTCCTCTTCTATCACACCATTTTGTTGAGGATTGTATGGATTAGAAAGCTCCCTCTTAATCCCAGCTTCTCTACAGAATTCCTTGAATTCACTAGATGTGAATTCTTCTCCGTTATCGGATCTTAAAACCTTTATTTTTCTCTCAGAAAGATTTTCAACAAGAACTTTAAATTCCTTAAACTTATTAAAGACTTTATCTTTATTCTTTAAGAAATAAATCCAAGTTTTGCGAGAAAAGTCATCAATAAAAGAAACATAGTAAACATACCCTCTGATTGAAGTGGTTGACATAGATCCTCACACACATTTGAATGAATTTGATCCAGAACTCCTTTTGCTTTACTATGATTGCTTGGAAAAGGATTTTTCACGTTCTTTCCTTGTGCACATCCTTTGCACACACCATCGTGGAACACTTGGATTTCTGGAAGGCCTTTCCCCATCTTGCTAACAACTGGCAAGGCTTTATAGTGAATATGAGCAAACCTTCTATGCCACAATTCACATGGGTTTATAGTACTGTGTACTAAGGCTTGATCTACCATTCCTTTTAACTTGTATAACCCATCTTCATGTATGCCAATGACAATAGCATCATCAATATTCTTTCCTCTCGGCCACATAAGAACTTGGCCATCGACAAAAGCTACTCGGAATCCATTCTCTTCCAATCCTGAAATAGATAGGAGGTTCTTTTGCAGACGAGGTACATATAATTTTTTTTCCATTTTCAAATGTTTTCCTGAATCTAAGCTGTAAAAAACATTCCCTATGCCCTTAATAGGATAGGAAGAGTTATCACCCAGTCTCACCTTATGAGAAGAATCTTTCTTAGTCAGATTTGAAAGAGAGTCTTTAAAACCAGTCATGTGCCTTGAGGCACCACTGTTAAATTTAGAGCTGCTATTAAGTTCTTTTCAATTTACTAGATAATAATAGCATAAGCAGGATCATTGAAAGAAACACAATCACAAGGTACACAACATTTATCCTAGGAAACCCTCATGGGGGAGAAAACCAAGCAAAAACTTCCTTAATATAGATTGCCAATATAATGCCAAGATAATAAACCAAACATTAGAGAATATCCAACACTGAGCAATGCGCCTCTCTCTCTTCTTCTTCTTCCGACAACTACAACTTCCTTCAAACTTGCGCACTAGATGAGTGACTTGAGTGAGTGTCAGAATGAGGAGCTATTCTCTCTTATTTATACTAGCTGATGAGCACTAGGGTTGTGTCTCTTTACCAAGCAGGGCCGACTTCTTCACTTAGTGGTTAAAACCACTTTAATTAGCCCTAGGGGCCGACTTCTTAATTAGCCTCATACAATTAGGGTTTGACCAATCCACAAAAGGGGATTTGGTCATTTACAAAGCCCGGCATGATCAATCCACAAAAGGGGATTGATCTATTTAATAATAACTCAATAAGTAGAATATTCTTCGCGGTTACAATATTTCAACACTCCCCCTTAACAAGAAGGGTATTCTACAATACAACATCATCAGGAGAGAGAGAGAGGGCAACAACATCAACAACATCTGGAACACTGACTGGCATATCTATAAATTATCGAAAGTTTTCCTCATCATCAATAACATCATCATTCACAGCATGGAGCTGGAATAGCATCATCATCATCGTTCACAACATGGAGCTAGAATTTGAAACATCAACATTAGTTAGTATAAAAACAACATCAACATCAACATCAACATCTTCAGCATGAAGCTGAAGTAGCAACATCATCATCATCTTCAGCGTGAAGCTGAAGTAACATCATCATCATCTTCAACATGAAGCTGAAGCATGAACATCAATAGCATGAAGCTAGAATAATAATATCACCAACACAAGGATGGTACACCAACATCAACAACATGAAGCTGATACAACAGCATCATCAACATCATCAGCACAAGGCTGAGATAACAACATCATCAACACGAGGTTGAGATGACAACATCATCACAACACGACGTTGGAGAAACAACATCATCACAGCGCGAGGCTGGACAAACAACATCATCACAACACGAAGGCTGGAGCAACAACATCATCATCATCACAGGGCAACATAATGAGGCAGGTGTATCAACAACATTTTGTGATACTCTAACAGTCCCTAAGGAGTTGCCCATGAATCATAAGATTCTCTAGGATATAAAATCCTAACAGAGCTACCACGTGGTACTCTGATAGACTGTCCTTACCGGACCCTTCGAGATCTGCCCAGGAATCATAAGATTCCCTAGGATTATAAAAATCCTAACGGAGCTACCACTATTGACCACAACTAGCATATACATGCACAAGTACTCTAACAAACCGTCCTTACCGGACCTTGGAGATCTGTCTAGGGATGATCATTCCCCTAGGATATAAAATCCTAACTGAGCTACCCGTTGTTGGTCAGGATACCATAGTATCATCAACATCACTCCCCCTTTCGAGGGAGGTCCTTTCGGACTATACCAAGCTTGTCTCGAAAGTGCTCAAACTTTACACGAGACAGAGGCTTGGTCAACACATCTGCAACCTGCTCATCTGTTCCAACATATTGGAGCTTTATGGCTCCCCTCTGCACCATATCACGAATGTAGTGATACTGGATTTTTATGTGCTTTGACTTGTCATGGAACACATGGTTCTCTGTCATCTTTATGCAGCTCTGGTTATCACATAGAATCACGGTTGCTTCCATCTCCAGATCAAATAGATCTGTCAACAACTCCCGAAGCCATATGGCTTCACAACTGGCGGAACATGCAACAATGTATTCCGATTCTGCCTTGCTGAAAGCAATACTGGATTGCTTCCCACTCTGTCATGCAGTAATGGCTGACCCCAGATTGAAACAACATCCTAAGTGCTCTTTCTATCAGAAACACTTCCTGCCCAATCTGAATCAGTATAACCAATCAGTCTGAAGTCATGGTCTCCATTATAACTAAGACCAAAGTCCAACATACCCTTAATGTATCTCATCACATGTTTTGCAGCTACAAGGTGAACACATCTGGGCTCTACCAGATACTGACTCAAGGTGTTCACAACAAAACATATATCTGGCCTGGTGTTCGTCAGATACATCAACGATCCAATGATATGTCTATTCAACATGGCATCAACCAATTCTGATGAAGTATCAACTAGGAGCTCTGTTTCCATGGGTATGTTCATGGCTTTACATTCCAACTTATCAAACTTCTTCATTATTTCAACTGCATATTCCCTTGGATAAGGAAGATCTTTTCTGGGCTCTGTCAAACTTCGAGACCTAGGAAATAGGGAATTAGGTCTTTCATCTCAAACTTTGTAGAGAGCTTCTTCTTGTAATCTTCTTTGGTATATGAATGTATATGGTCATGTACATAGTCTGCTTCATGTCTCATCTAATTTGTTTCTTCCTGCAACCTTCACTATAGCTTCATTAGTGTTGTCACTTGTGACCTGAACCAAGATCAACAAAACAACAAGCAAGAATAATACTCTTTTGATAATAGTAATAAAACAATAGCACGAATAATCGTCACAGTAGCTCTTTTAGAGCTATCACTTGTGACCTGCAAAGATCAAAAGTAAAAAATACAATACGAAATGAGATCAACACTCTTCTAGTGTTGTGATCAACATTCCTCCATGGTAACTTGGAACCAACACAAGAAGTTTCTCCTAGAGGAGATGTTAGTTGTATCTGGTAATAAGCATTTATCTCAATGTGCTCACATGCTACCAAGTATAATACTTTTCAAAGACTGCTACCTCAACTATGGTGTTTACTTGTAATGAGGTAGTTATCAACTTGTCATGTGCAACTTTGAATCTTATCAACTTAATCAATCAAACCTGGAACCTGGAGTCTTGTCCTCAAGAATGAGTGTGTTTCTTTTCTTTCAAGTCTCCTTCACTCAAGATGACAAGTGCTTTCGTCAACCTGTCCTTTGTACTAAGACAATATGCTATCTTGACAGAAGTCTAAGTTAGAGAATAAACTCTAATCTCAATCTAATACCTTGTCTTTAATTTGACCAAAGGTTAGTATGATGTTCATAACTTCAACATACAACCTAGATGTCAAGATAATGTCATAACGAATAGATGCATATAAAATGATCAAACCTGAGGTGCATTATTCCTCTCAATGTGCTGGATCTGAGATCCTTCTGGAGCTATGACAAAAGATTCCTTCTCCTGCAAGTACCCTTCAGAATAATAATGCATTTTAAACATATGTAAGTACATACCTTTGATAGTATCTTGCTAGGGTAAGGTGCACTAGGACAATAACATAACGGTCCCAACACTTCACAAAAACTTTCACTGCAACTGGTACTGCAGTTGCAACATCAAATTAGGGTTTTATGAGGAAACCCTAATTTTTCAACTTTCAAATTTTGGAATTCTAATCCAGGGACTAGATGCGTTGGGCTGAGACGAGTAGGTTGGAGTAGTCTGATTTCAAAAATTTCAAGTTTTACCCCTTAAAACTTGACTTGTGGCATTCTGGACTAGTACTTCTGGTACTGGTTCTGGTTTCCTGGTTTTCTAGTTTTCTGGTTTTCTGGTACCAGCCAAAAACTAGGGTTCACTTTTCAGAGGCTCTAGCCACTTAAAATGTGTGCTCAAGGTGCCAATGAGTCTGCTAGGCTAGAGCACACTTCCCTAGATAGTTTTTAGGCTGAAATTCTCTTCCAATAAAAGCCCTAATTTTCTTGTATGACAACAATGACGTTTTTGCTTATCTAGTGAAAGGTGCTCTCTTCAGCTTAGCTCTGATACCATGTTAAATTTAGAGCTGTTGTTAAGTTCTTTTCAATTTACTAGATAATAATAGCATTAGCAAGATCACTGAAAGAAACACAATCACAAGGTACACACTATTTATCCTAGGAAACCCTCATGGGGGAGAAAACCCAGCAAAAACTTCCTTAATATAGATTTCCAATACAATGCCAAGATAATAAACCAAACACTAGAAAATATCCAATATTGAGCAATGTGACTCTCTCTCTTCTTCTTTTTCCGGCAACTGCAGCTTCCTTCAAACTTGCACACTAGATGAGTGACTTGAGTGAGTGTCAGAATGAGGAGGTATCCTCTCTTATTTATACTAGCTGAGGAGCTCTAGGGTTGTGTCTCTTCACCAAGCAGGGCCGACTTCTTCACTAAGTGGTTAAAACCACTTTAATTAGCCCTAGGGGCCGACTTCTTAATTAGCCTCATACAATTAGGGTTTGACCAATCCACAAAAGGCGATTTGGTCATTTACAAAGCCCGACATGATCAATCCACAAAAGGGGATTGATCTATTTAATAATAACTCAATAAGTAGAATATTCTTCGCAGTTACAATATTTCAACAATCACTATCCACAAGCCATGTTTCATCATCATAATTTATTGAATTAGTAAGAGCTGCCACCAAAACATACTCCTCATCTGAATTTTCTTTTCTTTCTCTCTTGAAAACAAGTTCATCATCTTTAGAAATATGAGCATGATGTCTTTTGTTTTTCCTCCTTTCTTTGACCTCTTTTATGAGAGGAAAATCTTTGGCAAGATGTCCCATCTTTTCACAACAAAAACATTTGAGTTTAGAATAGTCTCTCTTACCTTTCTCAAATTTCTGAAACTTCTTCTGTGGAGGATGAATTTCCTTCTTTTTCTTTCCTTTCCTGAAATGGGCTGCAAAAGCTTGATCTTCATCATCACTTAACTTTTCTTCTCTTGCTCTCAGACTTGCTTCTTCTTGGACACAATCTTCCCACAGCCTGCTAAACTTTGTTAACTTCTTGAACAGATTCCTCTTATGAAAGAGTCCCATGACTTCATAAGTCTATTCAGAGTAGTCATTACTAACTCAACTTCTTCAACTGAGTCATCGATAGCTATAATTTGTTCATTAATTTTGAGAAATTCTTGTAAAGAAGGCATGAATAGATTCAAACTTCTGCATCTTTACATTTTTGAGTTGAGTTCTCAAAACCATCTTCCTGTTTATGTTCCTTGCTTCATATAAACGAGAGAGAGCATCAAACATCTCTTTGGGAGTCTTAAAGGATGATACATGAGGAATAAGATGGTTTTTTTATAGAATCTGCAATTATTCTCTTTGCCCTTATCAGATTCTTCCTGTACTTACCTTTAGCTTCTTCTTCCTCAGGTTTTGCAACCTCTTCCATAACATAATCTGATAAGTTATTTTCTTCCAGAACAAGGGATATTTTGTACTTCCATTCTCTGAAGTTATTAGGTCCCTCAAGTTTCTCATCAAGCTTAGTGCTTGACATAATCTTGTCCTTGTTTTTGACTTCCTTCAAAAAACTGAAATACTGTAGTCTCCTTCACAAATCTAATAACTCTATGTAGAAATAGCTTCTTTCATGGAAGCTTTGATACCATGTTGAAAAATTAATGCATGTAGGTAAATTTAAAATTTTTATAGCATACAATCAACATACCAATACATCTTGCATATATGAGGATCACTGAAAGTGAGACAATCACAAAGAGAACACAAGTATACCCTGGGAAACCCTCTTGGGGTAGAAAACCCAACCAAAACTTCTCTTGTAGATTCTTCAACAAAGTACAATACCATTACAAGACTTTAGAGTAAGTAGCTAGGACTCATAGGGCTGAAACAAGAGACATCAAACAAAGCAAAAAGCAAAAGAGGAAAACAAAAAGTCGTACTCCGGGAATAGAAAGATTTATCCCTGACAACGGTGCCAAAAATGTTGCTGCCTTTATACACACCTGGGAAACGTGGAAGAAATCTTCAATCCACTCGGTGTGTCCTTGGGGGCAAGTTAGAGTTATGGTGCTGTCACCTAATCCTCAACTCCTTCGTCTAGGCAAACTCCTAGCGAAACCAAGGGGGGTAGTCTCTAAGAAAATGAATCTAAGGCTTTTAATCTATGAAGACTGAAAGTCAATTTTAATCTAGGAGTTTATTATGGAAATATCAAGATTTGCATCAACAACATATGTGATCCAATTATGTAAAAAGGATACACCCTGTAAGCCACATGAAAGAATCATTCATACATTCATTATATACTTCAAAAATAGATGACTTGAACCATATGAGCTTTTTGAAGTAAAGATAGATCTGACGAGATAGATAAAAGTAAAGACCAGTGCCAGAAACGTAAATGTGATGTTTTCAATAATGTCGCGTTGATTTTATTATGGGATTTGGGAATATTAAGTAAGTCTTGAAACCGTGAAGTGGTGATTAAAGTCGGGGTCCCCACTCTTTGTGTGCAAAGTGTATTTGGCCTACCTTACTTGCTATTCAACAGTCTTATAGACATGCCGACTGGGTGTGCCGTAGGTCCAACAAACGAGAGAACGGATCTCATTAACGAGTATCCTCTCTGACTTAACACACTCCACCCAGATGCAGAGGCCTTAGACGAATAGCACAATAAGACAACTTTTCTTAATTAAAACTAGCATGCGTTACTCAGGTCTGTTTCTGGGTCACCGAATACCACTTGAAAGTAGCAACGAGCTTGCATACGCGGTTGAGTAACTAAAGTTTATTCCAAATAATTGCCAAAAAAAAGAACTAGTCTAGCAATTAGTATTCTACAAAATAGAACTACTCTAAGATTGTTGTGGTTGATTTTTAGAATTGAAATTTAGTGATGTGAGTTCTTTTTATCTTTTTATGCAAGTAAAATTGAAAATACTAAGTGAACAACATGGGAAACAACCCCAGAGCCAAAACGGACACCAACCTGTTTCCCCCTAGGGCCGGGGAAACGAAGAAAACACGAGCTTTGTGGCTTACAAACTTATTTAACTTCTACACTACTTTCTTTTTTGGGATGCTCTTGATCTTTATAGTGCAAGACCAAGGCTTACAATGTTTTCCAAATCAAAAATCTGAACTAGATGGTTCCCGACAACTATGGGGGTTTCTGAAAGTGGTTTAATCTTCGAAATTCGGACAGAGCCTCCCCTTGTACCTGTTACTTCTGCAAGAAAAGAGCAAGCAATCAATCCTAAAAGATGCCCACAGACACTTTTAAAGTGTCTTGGAACACCCCTAAAAACCGAAAAATTCTAAGTAAAGAAACTATACTAATGCAAGGTAAAATAACCAAGGAGAGGGAGCTAGAGAGCTAGCCTCCTTGGGGTCTTTTGGGCCGATAAAAATCAGCGAATAAAGGCAACCATTTTTGCAGATATTTAAATGAAAGTACAACAAAGACTTTCTTAGACTTAGCTTTAAGATTTTTCAGTAAGATACTAATTCTAGCAAGGTTAAAACAACTAGATCTAGCTACAAATGATAAATTCCTTTATATAAACTCTAGATCTAGTCTAGAAATTGCATGCAAAGAGTTAGATTCAGATGTTACTTTTAAAATGTCCAAGACTTAGATGCATGCAAACAGTAACCAATAGAACAAAAAGACTTTTGTAGGATTTTCTGAGTAAGAGAAGGGATACATCCTGTTTCTTGGAATTTTGAACAAGATGGGCAATGGAGTCCTAGAAAATGAAGAGGAGCTATGTCACTTGGCTTATGAGACTTGTGGATGGCATAACTGAATCCTTCCACCACTCCTAAGAAACGTGAGGCTTCAAGACCAAACTATCCTGCATCAAACTTGTTAATATATGGAACCACCTACAAGAAAAGCCAATGCAAACATCTTAGTCAACCAATACATCAATGAATTGCGTAAACGTTTAATGTAAAAGATACAATAGAGCTTACAAATAACCAACTTTGCAATCCCTACCCTATGGAACGACAATGTCCTTCAGATAGGCAAATATTAATAAATCAAATGCAAAACAAGAATTGGTAAGTATCACCTCATACAATGAATGCTTGACAATCAAAGCTCACACATTGAAACATCCCGKGGACCTCCAAAGTCTTCTTTATTCATAACAATGATAGCAAATAGCGATTACAATATCCCTCCAAGCTCTGACTCACTCACAAGAGGGGGGTCTACCTTCCTTTATACACTTTCGGGTGAAAACTACAAAGCAAGGGCGAATGGGAGAGGAGTGGCGCACTTAGTATAGTGAGGGTGAGTGGAGTGATAGGTAGGTGGAGGTGGAGTGATGTGGGGGAGTGTAGGAGGGAAGTGAGGTTGTGTGGGAGTGAAGTGAGAGTGGTAGGTGAGGGTGAGGTCGAGTGCAACCTTGCGATTATCGCCCTCTATTGCTAGTGTGCCATCTATAGGAGGAGATGCGCTTAGCTTCCTTGGGATCTCCTCCCCCCTGCCATGTCACTCACACTAGGCGTTTTCACTAGGAGAAGGCTTTGCCAACTAGTCCAGAGACTCCAGACAAGGAAAAACATGTTTCCGACATGTTTGCTAAGTTTAAGGAACTCCCCTAAATTTTAGGAAAATGAATTAAAAGTCCCTTTTTGCCTTTTTGAGAGCAAATTGCATTTTTGAGTGATTAAAATCACTTTTTTGCCTCAATAAATGGGGGATAAGGGTTTAGGGGGTGCTTTGGCTTAGAAAACGAGCACAAATATGGTATCTGACATTGACTGATGTCATTTTTTACAACTTTATTGACTTTTACATTAAAAATGTCTGTTTTACGGGAAATTTTTTATTTGACTAAACATGAAAAAAAAAATTCTAAGGGGACTTAGTGCAATTTCCATATGACTCAAAAGACATGACCTAGCATGAACTCATATACATTTAGACACTAGACATTGGTTATACCATGCCAAGGCCTAACGTCCAACACATACTCCAGCTTTCGAGTCAATTTGAGTGAAAAAACTTAGAAATTATTAATCGCTTGATAGGCAAGAGATAATTAACAAGTGAAAAAAAAGACTCTAGAGTACATGCTCGTGCCCAGGTCTTGGGTGGCCAATACTCTCTTACAACTTTCATGCTCAAGTCATTTATTACAATGCCCCGGAGGGATGGAAATGCGGAAAAAAGGTGGTTTGATAGACCGGCTGAATTTCTGAACTTTGAATTTTGAACAAGGAGTTGTTCAATCTTTGGCAGCTCGTTGGAAGTCCATCTTAGTGCAATTTGGTGGATAGCATTGGCTCCATATGGGGACGTGTGCTTGATCTTTTTATAGAAAGGAGAGCATGTGAGAATCCAGAATCCGTAGCCTACATCACAAATGTCTCGCCAAAAACAACATAAGCAACACATGTATATGAAAACCAACAATTTAAGATACAAGTTACACTAAATATAGATGAAAATGAGAAATGCTGCAGAAATAAAATATAAAAGAGGAAGGGTTAGAGAGATATGTTACAAGGGATGCCCCCATGGGCATCAAATGTTATCATTGAGAAGCAATTTGAAAAGTTTTCTGCTCACTGGTAGCTTTAACCTTTCCACTGTGCAACTAGTTGAAGTAGAAAATACATGAACCAGCCGTGTCATGGATGAAACAAGACCTTAGATGTTTGAATAATCCATGTCCGGGATGACTCGTTGAAGATCCTTTTCCAAGCTTTATCAACTTGGAGTTTTTTCTGGGAATAAACCACCCAAGAAATATGTGTTTTTCTTTATTCAACCAAACTTTGAAGTTTGGTAAGCCTTGTAAATTTTTTATGAAGCTTTGCATTGGGCTGCCATGGTGGAAGGCCAACCACTGCTCATAATGATCCAGAATTGATAAACTGAGGCTATCTTCCAATTTCTCATTATCTGTCATTAAGTCATCTAATGGTTGAGAGATTGGAACCGAAACTGTCAAGGAATCTGCTTTACTGATTATTTCAAGATCATCACGATTGTCGAAGATCTTCTCTGATGAGATGGGTTCCTTGGGAGGAGGGTGGGAAGTTGAATTATCCAGATTTTCAATCACTTTAAACTCAATTTCCTTTATTTCCTCTTGATCGATTACTAATTCATCTATAGGCCTTTCTGAAATTTCTAGATGAAATTTCTTTTCTTGTTCACTGTGAAGCTCTGGCTCTATAGGGTTTGAATACTCCTGGCTTTGCAAGGAGGGCTTCCATGGCCTTTAACTGATTTGCATAGATAATTTCCATGGCCCGATGACTTCTTTCCTAGTGGAATCTGGTAAAGCATCTTTATTATTTGAACTGTCTGTCTTTATAGGTGGAGGTTCCTTCTCCTTCCATTTTTCCATGAAAGCATCGATCAATTCATTGCAAGTTTTAACTTGGTTATCCTTGAGCTCCGTGAACCAATCAAGATCATCATCGTCAAAGGACAAGATAAAGAACTTCATTTTTTATATCTTCATATAAGGAATTGCAACACCATTTATTAAAGCAATGGGAAACTCTCTTAACATGACGTCTAGCATCAATAACATTATAACTTTGAAAACAAGACAAATTTTGTAAAGCATTTTCTGGAATCATATGTGGATAACCACTTATTGCAGAAAAATCAATAGGTCTATAAAGATCATCCATTTCTAAACTAGATTTATTTAAAAGCAGAAAAGTCTAACAAAAATGGATTGGGACGCAAAAATTAGTAAGGATCCTACGAGAAGAAAGCTTGGCTAGCCTCCTCCAAAAAAACCACTCGGTTTCAAGGATGAAGCTAAGCAAATCGTGAGTTCCTCCTTGCAGAATAATTTTTGAAGTGGAGTCACCAGATGATCAAGTTTATTCTAAGTAAAGAAGAGACATCAAACAAAGCAAAAAGCAAAAAAGGAAAACAAAAAGTCTTACTCCGGGAATAAAAAGATTTATCCCCGACAACGACGCCAAAAATGTTGACGCCTTTATACACACCTTGGAAACGTGGAAGAAATCTTCAATCCACTTGGTGTGTCCTTGGGGGCAAGTTAGAGTTAAGGTGTTGTCACCTAATCCTCAACTCCTCCGTCTAGGCCAATTCCTAGTGAAGCCAAGGGGAGTAGTCCATAAGAAAATGAATCCAAGGCTTTTAATCTATGAAGACTAAAAGTCAATTTTAATCTAGGAGTTTATTATGGAAATATCAAGATTTGCATCAGCAACACATGTGATTCAATTATGTAAAAATGATACACCCTGTAAGGCACATGAAAGAATCATTCATACATTCATTATATACTTCAGAAAGAGATGACTTGAACCATATGAGCTTTTTGAAGTAAAGATAGATTTGACAAGATAGATAAAAGTAAAGGCCAGTGCCAGAAAAGTAAATGTGATGCTTTGAATAATGCCGCGTTGATTTTATTATGGGATTTGAGAATATTAAGAAAGTCTTGAAACTGTGAAGTGGGGATTAAAGTCAGGGTCCCCACTCTTTGTGTGCAACGTGTATTTGGCCTACCTTACTCGCTATTCATCAATCTTATAGATTCCGAAGTTCAGTTGATTAATGTGTGCAATAGATGAAGCATTTCTTCAATCCTAGCCATGATGATGTGAGTTGAATCTGCAAGACTTTCAAGGACTTCAAAACTTTAAAGACCTTTTGGTCGAACTCCCTTATTCTATTTCAGGCAGGTTGTACAAAAACCTTGTAATGTCCCCATTTTTGTATTCCCATGCTTTACAGTTGGAGCCGATCTTATGGGCTTATGCCAGCCTAGCCAGAGGGGCGTATGGAGGCTAACAGGGGGCCTGGGCGAATTGGAGGAGTTATATGAGGTCCAACCTAGTCCATTCACCCTATTTCATCATCAGGATCCCTTCCGCACAATTCGTTCTTGGTTTTGTGGCATTCCGACGATTCCCGTAAATTTGTTGATGTTTGGACTGTTATCGCTCAGTTTGTAGTTTAGGTCATAGACTAGAGGATAAGGGTCAAATTGGCGTAATAGAGACCTACCCCACCCAATGTCACCACAATGGGGAGGTCCTTTCTATTTAGGGTGGCTAAGCCCAAGGGAGACGTCCCTGGCAATCTGGGGTTTGAAAGGAAAAGGCTCAAAGG
>JZKD02S1697353.1:117307-129053 GCA_000966675.3 Picea glauca
AAGGACTCGTGCTGGGCCTGATGTGCCCCATCGCAAGCAATTCTTTGATTGCTTTCTCAATCTCGTCCTTGAACCTCTTGGGATGCCTATAAGGCGCAGTGATCACTGGTGTAGCTCCTGCCTTCAACTCGATCGTGTGCTCAAATCCTCTATCTGGTGGTATCGACCCAAACACTGGCTCATACTGGCTCAAAAGATCTTTGATCTGTGGATGGTATTGTTCTCTGCCCTCTGAATCCTTTCGTGTGGTGATCAAACACTCTGTTGCATAGGCCACATCACCGTGACGGAAGATCCTCTCCATCCGTTTTGTCGATACTGCTCGTGGTGCTCCTATAGACATGCCCCTCAGTACCACTCTCTATCCACTGGCATCTTTGAAGCTCATGGTCAACGTCTGATAGTTGAACCCAATCTCTCCTAATGAATATAACCACTGTACCCCTAATATTGCATTTGTATCTGACAGGTCAACTACATAGAAAGTGTCTGTCAAGGTGTAGTTGCCTAGTTTGACCTCTAGGTCTAGGATCATGTCCAAACATGTCATCGTGTATCCATCTGCCACTGCTACGTGGAATCCCTCAAATTCCTCAGTGCGTAACCCCCTCTTGGCTACTAAGGACGCATCTATGAAATTGTGGGTGGCCCCACCATCAGCTAAAGTGGTCATGCGCTGCCCCTGTACAAGGCCCTTGAGCCTGAGAATGTTGTACCTGGGTACTCCTGAAAGGGTGGCTATGGTTCCCCCTTTCACCTCTCTACCGAGTTTTGTCTCCTCCTTGGGCTGTGCCCCTACCAGTATCCGAGGTTTCTTCGATTGCTGCTCTGGATCATGAGTGGTCTCATCCTTTGAATTGCTGTCTACCTGTGCCCCGATATCCTCGTCCTCCTCCTCACTGCCCGATTCCACTTCAATGTAGTGGATCTGTCCCTTTCCCATGCATTTATGCCCTGGGACCCAAGGGTCTTTGCAAGAGAAGCAAAGCTTCTTCCTCATCAACTCCCGTCTCGTGTCATCATCCAGCTTGGGCTTACCTTCCATTTCCTTTGAGGATTCTTTTGATCCTTGTCTCTCTGTGGTACAAAGGGTTTGGTAAAGGTTTTGGGTTTCATTACGGACTCCCCCATTTCTCTCGTGCGCACAATGGCCTCCTGCAATGTGTGAGGCTTGAAAGCCTTAACCCAACCCCTCAATGGCTCTGTCAAAGCCTTGGTGAAAAGCATCACCAATTTGTGCTCTAATATATCGGATACAGCCACTGCCTTCTGTTGGAACTCTGAGATGAAGGTCTCAACTGATCTGGTCTGCCTCAACTGTGTAAGGTCTCTAAAGTGGAGCTTTGGATCTCTCCTATCAAATCTCTCCGTCAACCTCTCAGTGAACTCCAAATATGAAGTAATGTTGCTGTGACCCAACATCACCAGTCCATGGTACCACCACTCGTGGGCCTCTCCCTCCAAGTGCAATGTTGCAAAGCTAATAGCCTCTGACTCTGTCATCAGGTTAAGCTTGAAGTATGTGTCAAGCTTTTGAACCCATGCCTGAGCTGAGCAATGTGATGATCCGTCGAAAGTAGGAATGTTCAACTTTCCCACTTTCTTGATGAAATCCATGTTGGGAGTTTGCGTGTTGCCTCTCTGTGCCTCCCAGGGTCTATTTCGATATCTGATCGAATAGTAGTCCATCAAACTCATGTCAGCATGGAACTCCGATCCTAGTGCCAAGTAGTCTCTCCTGTACTCCCCAAACGGATCATGTGGCACCACCTATCACTGACCCGGTTGTCCTCCTGCCTGCCTGGGCTGTCCCAGAGGCTGTCCCAATGTCTGTCCTGTCTGGAACTGTGGATATAAAGGTCGGGGAATCCTCCCAGACAATGTGTAAGCTCGGGCTGGTGAAGGGTTTGTACTAGCCCCTCCCTGAGATCCATTGGAGCCACTGGCCCCACCTCCTTGGTGTCCTTCTGAACCACTCGACCCTCCTACGACATTGGCACCTATAGTGTTCATACTATGCTGGAGCATCTATGCACTAAGGTTCATCTGCTGTATGGCTGTCAACAGGTCTCTCTGTCCCCTAGCCAGATCAGTCAACATGGCCTACGTGCTGTCAGGATGTATCTCGAGGCCTTTCACCCGGCCTTCGGGTGTCTCACTCCTGTCACCCATACTCCTCTCTATCTCGGCCTCTGTGTCTGAACTGATATGCTCTTTGCCCTCTATCTCTGGCTCTGTATCTGACTGAATGTGGAAGGGGGTGTAATCCCTTCAGTTTTTGTCTCTCCTATCTATGCTATCATCTCTGCGGTACTGAATGTACTCGTCTCCAATATGTGCTTGACCCCCTGGGTATTCTTCACCTGTTCCCGTAATCATGGGGTCATGAGAAGAACTTCTTCACAGGCTGGTAGGAAGAAGGCTCTGATACCACTGAAATATCCTTGATCCAGCTGATCTGGATATCTACTACGGATCTAGTGTTCTGTCTCACAGATCTGATACTTTGGGGGTTTCTAGATGCGTTTTATCTTTAGATCTGACACTCTGGGGATTTTTGGATGCATTTTAGTTATGTGCTTGAGATGTTTTGTGGTTGTTGTATGTGCATGTTATATGTTATGGTTTAAACAGTATAAATAGGATGCATGCGGAAATAAGGAACAACAACCGTCTAATAATATGTATTATGAGATTTAAGCATGGAAATACAATGAAATACTTGAAATATAGAAGATAGTCATCAACTAGATCTCATAGATCGTCATTGGAATACAAGCAAATAACATAAAATACCCGTGATCAGAAGATGAAGGCAGATCTGATGCATGCACGGACAGATCGACAAAATTGACGGTTCCGGAGAAGCACGGTAACAACTACAAACTGGAATACTCGTCCAAAAGGCTACACCCATCGGAATGAGCTGGAAACTGTCCCAATAGAAGCGCCTTGGCCTCTAGACTGATCCTGGTGATTGTCGGATGGCAGATCTGACTTCTAATGCTCCGGATCTCATCCCGTGGGGGTCTGCGCACCTCCTGGGCTATTTGGATGCGCCCAAATGATTCCACCAACAAAATCGGCTGATATAGGACTCAAAATGTTCGCCCCGACAAATGCAGAACTGGGTCGGAAGGATTTCCCCAGATCTGCTCTGATGCTCCGTCTATGACCGCAACTGTCCTTCCACAAGAGCTGCGCCCTAGATGGCTGAATGATGTGCTTTGAAGGATTCCACCGTCCGAATCTGATGGTAGATGGCTCAATCAATGCGCCCTGGCTGGATCTCAACTGTGTCGAAAGAAAACTGCAATCCGAGCTCTGATCTCGTGCAGCTACACAAACCCTCTATCTGACCTTACGCCCTCATTGGTGGAGCTGCGCAACACTACAAACTGGATACTCCTGAATAACACAGTGAAATACCTGGATGTTATCTCCGATGGGCTAGGGTGTGTCTCTCAACACTGAAACCGATCAATGGTGGTGGTTTCCTCCAAAAATCCAGAAAACAGTAGAAGTCAAATCTCTTCCTCCTTTGGGAACTCTCAACATCAAATCATAACATAACATAATGAGGAACTAGGTCGAATTCCTCCCTTTATACTCTTCTCGATCTAATTCACCATTGACTTCACTTAATCTAGGCGCTTTTCCTCCTAAGGTGAGTAATTAATTATTTAAGCCCCCCTTTAGCACCTTTTCGTTCTAATTCTTCGTTGACTTAGGCTTAAGTGACTTTTCCTATGCTTTTTGGCTTAATTCATCGTTTAACACCAAATCACCCTTATTTCTCCCTTTGTTCCCTATTTGTGCCTGACTATAGTCTACGGGAACACAGACTACTAAGTCACTCGTTGCTGGCCTACTTTTGGGAACAAGACATCACAATCCCTACGGGAGGCCATCTTGGTTATTATCCTAGTACGTGAGGCCAACAAAGTACTGTAGAGGCAATAAAGGACCTGAGAAGACATGGGATGTCTCCAGGATAGCAACATAGGAAAAGGATGATGTCACAATTCCTCCAGGACATATGTTTATCCTTCTGACTTAAGAGGGAGTCGAACTACTTGAGAAGAACGAAGAGATAGTACCTTCTCCCCCTTCAACAGTTCAGAGGGAGACAACCATTGATCTTGTTGATCTAGTTCATCCCATAGCTCCAGTTAATGTTCCCAGAGACATTGCAGTAGGCCATAAAAGGCCTGCTTGGGCTCGACAGATTCTGCAGGAGGCAGAGCGACATGCAGCTCCTCGAGGCACATTCTGAGAGAGCAAGAGACCATATAGATTCTCAAGCTATGTTTCATCCATGAGCCACATCATTGATACTGAGCCTTCTTGTCATGGAAAAGAAACAGGTCAGCAAGTATGGCAAGATGCCATGATAGAAGAGTATCAGTCCATCATGAAGAATGATGTATGGGACATTGTTCCGAGACCGGAAGGGAAGTCTGTAGTGACTTCCAAGTGGATCTATAAGAGTGGCTGCAACATATCCTCAATTCCTTGATTCAACCTCTCTGTTTGTTCATCAGATTCAGGATGATAGGCTGTGCTAAAATTCAAACTTGTTCCAAATCCTTTAAAAAATCCTTTCCATAAATTTGATGTAAACTTTGGATCTCTGTCAGACACAATTGTCTTGGGTATACCATGCAATCGAGCAATTTCTCTCATATAAATATCAACAACGTTGGTTNTGCTCAACCTTGACCTTTTGACACTCCAAACATTTGGCAATGTACTGGCCAATAATATTGGCTCTTGACAACTGCAATAGTTTTCTGATACCTTGGTTGTCCAGCATAAAGTACGTTATGCATTTCTTTGAATATCGTATTTTTCAATTCTTGCGAATTTGGTACATACATTCTGCCTTTGTACAAGAGAATTTTATCAATTCCCAGCTTGTAGTCTTCATTTTTCTGTTGCAAAATACCTTGCTGTAATTTTGCTGTTAATTCCATGTATTGCAAATTTAATTTTGCAACCTCCAAGATTCTGTCCTTCAAATCTGATTGGTACATGCTAATGGTTGTAGCATGCAACTCATGCACTCTTCTGCTGAGTGCATCGACCACCTTGTTCTATTTTTCTTTGATATGCTTTATATCAAAGTCATATTCACTAAGAAATTCTAACCACCTGCTTTGCCTGGCATTTAGAGTTGGTTGTTCAAATAAATATTTCAGACCATTATGGTCTATCCTCAACTCGAACCTTTTCCCCATGAGGTATTGCCTCCACTTCTTCAAGGTATGCACTATGGATGCCAACTCCAAATCATGAGTGGCATAATGCCTTTCATGCTCCTTCAACTTCCTTGATTCATAACATACAACATACCCATTTTGACTGAGGACTCCACCAAGTCCTTCATTACATGCATATGTGCATACAATGAAGTCTTCATTTGGATCAACAATCCTTAGTATTGGAGCACTAGTTAATAGTTGTTTCAAGTGTTGGAAACTCTTTTCACATTCCAATGTCCACTGAAACTACAATCCCTTCTTTTGCAAGGAAGTGATCGGGTGTGCAATCCTTGAGAATACTGCAATAAATATTTTGTAGTAGCTTGCAAGGCCCATGAATGATCTAACTTTTGTCACATTCTTAGGTGTTGGCCATTCCCTAATGGCCTGAATCTTTTCAGGATCCATTGCTATTCCTTCCTCTGATATGATATGCCCCAAATAATGAATTTGGTTCTGATAAAATGAACACTTCTTGAATTTGGCATACAATTGATGCTCCCTTAATACCTGTAGTACCATTCTCAAATGTTGCCCATGCTCTTCTTCCAACTTAGAATATATAAGAATGACATCCAAAAAGACAATGACAAACTTATCTAAGTATTCTCTGAAAATAACATTCATTAAACACATGAAGACAACTGGTGCATTTGATAACCCAAATGGCACCACTGTGAACTCATAATGCCTGTACCTTGTTCTGAAAGCAGTCTTGTTGATGTCTTCATCTCTAATTCTTACCTAATGATAACCTGACCTGAGATCAATCTTGGAGAATATTTTAGCATCCTTCAATTGATCAAAGAGGTCATCGATCCTTGGAAAATGATACTTATTCTTTACAGTTACCTTCAACTGCCTGAAGTCCATGCAAAGTCTCAAAGTTCCATCCTTCTTCTTCACATATAATACTGGAGCACCCCAAGGTGACACACTTGGGCGTATATACCCCTTCTTCAGAAGCTCTTCAAGTTGCATTTGCAATTCCTTCAATTCTAGTGTGCTTATCCTGTAAGGGGTCTTGGATACTGGAGCTGCTCCAGGGATCAGATTGATGGAGTAATCAATATCTCTCTTAGGGGGTAATCCTGGTATTTCTTTAAATACATCCTCAAACTCCTTTAGGACTGCATAATCTTCAATATTTGACACCTTATCCTTAGGTGTTTCTTCCATATGAGCTGCAAATAATTGGCATCCTTTCCTGTAACATTTCTTCAGCTGCAATGTTGAAATTTCTTTGATAGTTATTGCCTTGGGAATTCCCTGCACTGTCCTTAGGTTCCCTTCTTCATCCCAACAAATAAATGATTTATTATAACAGTCTAGGATAGCATGGTGTTGGTCCAACCAATCCATACCAATTAGACAGTCATAGGAACCTAAAGGCAAGATGTTCAAATCTGCCCTGGTGCTCAGTCCATTCATGTCCACTGGACATGACTTGACCATCTCATTAACTTTTTTTTTGGCTCCGGTAGCCAGCTGCACCAACCAAGATTTTCCATGCTTGCTTCTTGGCAAATGAAATCTTTCCACCATCTTAGGATCTATATAACTATGACTAGCTACTGAATCAATTAAAATAGAAATGGTTTGATTGTTGATCATACCTTCCACTTCAATCATATGTGACTGAAACTCTACTTGCTTGTTGTCCAAGGCTGCATAGATCTTAGGTACACTTATGCCCATGTCCTCCACTATTTCAGCTTGTTGTACATTGTGAACAACTCACTTTTTCACTTCTGTGAGGACCATCTCTATACTTATGATCTCCCTTACAACCCCAACATTGAATAAGTGGTTGCCTTGGCCTTTGCCCCCCTGTCTCAATCATTCTGGGACCTCTTGAAGCTGGTTTTCCCAGAGGGTTATTTCTGAAGAATGGTGGCTTAGTCCCCTTCTTCCTCTGTTCCATCTTGTCTTCCCAAGCTTTTTGAAGAGTTGGCTTTTCTTTATGCTGATCATATAGGCATTTAGCTTACCTTATGGTATCCTGCAATGTTTTGGGATCATCATATTGTATCTTGTCACTGATGCATGATGACAGCCCACTCAAATACCTTTGAATCTTAACTGTCTCATCCTTGATGAAAGAAACATATTTTAGCAACTCTAAAACCTTCTTTCATATTCATCTATGGTCATACTCCCAAAGTTCAAAGAACTCCTTCATTTTATTGTCATAATATCTCTTAGTCAAGTATTTCTTTTGAAAATACTTCTTGAATCCCTTCCAAGTAACATTTTTCTCTTTAATGTGCTGCACCTGCACAAGTCGGTCCCACCACATGGATGCCTTTCCCTTGAGCTGATATATAGCAATTTTTCCTTCTGCATGTGAAGAATAATTATGCAATTAAAAATACTTTCTCATGCCAAGCAGCCATGTCTTTGCATCTTCATCTTTCTTGTGCTCACCTTCAAATGTAGGCGGTTTGATTTTGTTCATTTCTCCTTGAAGTTCATCCACCCCAGACCTCTTCTTATGCTTCCTGACATGGGATGGACTTGAACTACTATGTTCTCTCCTAGTGGAATGCCTTGGGGAGTGGTGATGATGTCTTCTAGCACTTCTTGTTCTTCCTCTCTCATCACGAGACCTTTGACTTCCTGATTTGCTTGAGTCATTCTCCTTATCCATCTTCTTTTCTATTCTGTCCAAGCTCTACACAACCTTTATATTGAAGTCCTCCTGCTGCTCCTTGTCTTTCATAAGCCTTTCATTTTCAGTTTTATAACTTTGGACATCCTTTTGCAAATTTTTAACGGTCTCTACCAAGTTCATGTTTTCTTCCTTTCCTTCTCCATGTCCATTTGAGTTTGTACCTTCATTACCCATATGGACATGCATCCCTCTGATATCATCTTCCTGGTTGTAAGCCCCTTGTGTATCTTCCATGTTTCTGCACTCTGTGTTGATCCTGTTCTAATCTAGTTGTTGTTAACTCTGCAAAATGTGCAACCAACGAAACATTGTTAGGCTAATTGATTCATGAAATTATGAACAATTCTGGTTCATAATGTATCAGACTTCTTTCTTCTGATTTTCTGAGAAAATGACTATCCAGATCGATTTTTTGGGTGAACAGTTATATTCTACTGTTCAAGACCTTTTCAATGCTTGCTTCCTTGCTAAATTCTGAGTCTTGAGCATAAAATTATGGTCATTTGAAATCTGTCATTCCTGGGAGGTAATCCCTGTATAGTTGTTCTTCTTCAGAGCCAAATTGCTCTTGGACCCATGCTAGATCCTCTCAAAATGTACACCAATCCTCTTTACTCCTTTAGGTGTAGGTCCGTACAAATCGGAACCCTGCAGACTCCTTCTTTTAGCCCCATTTCTATCTTAAAGATAATTAAAATTCGGGCACGAGCCCTTGTTCTTCGGCGGAAAACTCATATGACCGCGGGCTAGGACCCGATGCTTAGCCACAAGGTGCTTATTCAGAGCTTAGGAACTTCGGGCTTCGGAAGTTCTTACAACAATTCACCTTAACTCTCCCGAACGCTGAACTGGCGAGCTCCCGGAGAGGCTCTTCAGGGCATTATTACTCCGGTGCTCTGGAGCTTCGAACTTCAGAGGTTCTTAATATACATCACAACTTGATTCCCCCGAACGTCGAATTTCCGAACTTCCGGGTCTCATTAGCAACTCTGCACGAGGTGGTGATACGTGGAAAAAATATGGAGATAACATGTGGCCCATTCGATGGGTGACATGTGTCAAGTTCCCATTGGCACAAAAGATCTGTGAAAATCATGAATCAGGATGACACGTGGCACGCAATTTGGGTCCACGTCACCCTAGGTGATGTTAGCATGCCACGTCATTCCGATGCTCCTGGACTTCGGGACTCCAGGCTTCGGAGGATTTCACACCAACACACTTTAAAACACTCGAACGCCGAATTGGCGAACTCCCGAACCGTCGCTCTCTGGAGCTTCACTACTTCGGCGCTTTGGATCTTCGGGCTTCAAAAGATTCCACACCAATGCACTTTAAAACTCCCGAACGTCGAATTTTCGAACATACGCTATTTGGAGCTTCAGAACATCGGGCTTCAGAGATTTCTTCTACAACACACTTCAAAACTCTTGAAGGCCGAGTTTCTGAACTCCCGAACAAATTCTCCCTAGAGCTTTGGGACTCCGATGCTTTGGGAATTCAGAACTCCAGGCTTCGGAGAACTTCCAAACTTAACACTATAAAACTCCCGAATGCTGAACTTCCGAATACTTGCTAATCTGCGGACACGTGTCCCCAAACACGAACGATCCGGATTGGCTCTGGACTTCGGGGAAATCTCCACTCCGCGCAACCACAACCAAATTCTCCTGAAGTGCCGAATTGTTGAACCACTCGGGGATCCAACGACCCACCTTCTCCCAATGATCTACGATGTAGATTCACTCCGGGACATCAGAGCTTTGGGGCTTTTGCCTCTTTTTCAACAAGGACTTAAAAACTGTCGAAGCAACGAAGTCCGAAGGACTTGAGGGTTTAACCGTTGTGCTCCTTTTCCAGATCCAACGACTGTGAAGGATTTGGTCCCCTCTTGAACAGATCTCGTCTGTTCTCCTTCTCATAAGGAGATTTCTCTTCTTTTGGGGACTTAAAGAAGCCACCTGCGCCCTCCTTGCGCTCCAAATTCGAACAAGTCCAAGTCGGAATTTGCTTGAATCAGATATTAATTACGAATATCTCACTACTTGGGCCAATTTCCTCCAATTTTTCGAGAATTTAACAACAAAAATCGGGGCTTTTTCCCAATTCTTCCCAAGAGAATCACTTCAACTTATTCGGCCCATTCAGGCTCAATGTTGAAAACTGGAGCTCTGATACCAAATTGTAACATACCCGGTCTTCCCAGGCCGGGTCATGCTACCTAAAACAATAATTTCATCTATCTATCTATCTATCTATCTATCTATATATAACTTTAAGCAGACAAATATATTCTGCAAATACACAGATTCTTGCGGAAATAACAATAAAAACATACATGCAGCATACACAGGCAAAGCCCATAAACATAAACACATGTATAAATACACAACATGTAAATTAACTCACAATTAATACTTATCTTTGATAGAAGACCACCAACTGCGTACAGACCTTCCAGGATCCTCCCAGCCTTAGACCACGTTGCTGAGAACTCTCAGCAGTGGGTCACCCCCAAGCTTGGACTAAACTCCACCTGAGTAAAGGGATTCCTATCTAGGCTGATGTATCTCAGACAGTAGGAACAACTTCGTCAGGTGCCTACTCAAACTAACAACTCACACTCTCCCATTCCCCAAATTCCTGTCCCACCCCAGGAAGTGTGCCCCTTCACTGCTCAACAATCTTCGACTGCCCCACTTCCCTTCCAGGGCTTCAGCAATAGGCCAGACATGAAGTCTCAGAGCACTGTAAGTGTTGTTGGGCTCCATTAGGAAATTAATTCCCAGCAATTTTCTCGCCTGGAAAGAGTTTCTCACAGGCTTGACAACCCGCCTCTTCAATCCACGGGCCTGACAACCCACCTCTTCAATCCCACGGGCCTTACAACCCGCTTCTTCAGTCCAGTGCTTAAGTCAACCAGGTACAGGTAATGGTGAAGACAACAACAACGTTCAACTAAGGCACAAGTGATGGCAGCGACAATGTTCAGGGCATGGAACAGGTGCTGCTCATAACAGAAAGGTACAACACTGGCTTAGGCAGGTACAAGTGCGTTGTGCATCACAGGAATGATACGGTGTACTGCTAATAACATGAAAGGTACAGGGTAGCTCGAGGAGTGCGTGCAGGCTCGAGAGGTAAGACTGCTGGAGTCAATGGCTGAGTGCATTGATGGCTCCCTGCATGAATGGCTCCGTGAGTGGGAAATGGACTAATTTCCCCCACACTTATTTGCATGCGCCCTTGATGACACATGGCTCTCAAGGAGCTCGGTTCTCTCCACTTGTAATTCATTCTCTTTCCCATAAGAACTTAGGATAAAATAATTATCCTCACCATAGTCTTTAGGAATAATAATATAATATTCTTTTGGCAATAATCCCTCTAGCTTAGCCTCCTTTCTAGGCTCTTAGCCCCCCCCTTTCCCTTCCTAGTGGAGTTTAGTCCCCCATACTCTTTTATCTTGGTTGGTCTACACGCAACGATGTATTATATTAATGATATGAGTGTTTACATATAAAAAAATAGCTCACTGGCCTTCAACGTCTAGGCACTCTGGCCTAATCATCACATAAGCCTTCTGGCTTATAATAACCTGGCTCACCAGCCTATAAAACATATTTACAATTTCAACTGGGGCTCGGTCTTGGGGTGTTACAATATTGGTGGGCTATAATGGGATTTCTCTGTTGAAATATCCCTGATCCGGATGATCAAGATATTTGCTGCAAATCTGATATACTGGGGGTTTCTGGATGCGTTTTAGGGTTTGATGTAGATTGTCTTGTTTAAAGTGTTTGCATGT
>JZKD02S1697364.1:2577-16877 GCA_000966675.3 Picea glauca
GGATAAATTCTTTTGAAGGTGCTTTCTATGGTATGTTATTTTCAGGTCATCTCACCATTTTCGCTATAACTTTTTTTCTATAATGATTCAGATACTGAAATTTCTATGCAAGTGACAAAACATATCCAACTATTTGTGGTTCAAAAATTAGCTTGTGGGTCGTTGTATTTTTGGATTTACACTCTGTGGAAAATAGGGTTTGTGGCCAGTCCTGAAACTAGTCAAAATCAGGTGTTTCGGGTAAAAATGTCATACTTTCTTCATAACAGATCCAAATTCAGTGAGACAAAATGTGTCGGTTAGGGTAAAGGTTGTAATATGTTGTGTAACATTTTCAGATCATTTCATCAAACATTTTGTTCGGGGCACTCTCTACAAGGACGCTCTCTAGAATAATCCAGAATTAAGCAAGGTATGTCATTTTTGCTATAACTCCTTTTCTGAGAGGTTCCAAGTAGTACCACTTGGAGGAATTGAATAAAACACACTGAAGAACATTGTATATCAGTTTTATATCTTTATACATTACAGGTTCAAAGTTATGATTACTTCAAGTAAGGGTTGTTGACTAATCCAAAACTAGGCATGTGAGACTAAAGAAACGTTTGAAGAAAATGTTGGTTTCTTGCTGTTAAAGTTAATGAAGGTTTGCAGAAATATGATCAGAAACAACGGGTCTATTACAGAGCTACAAATCATATTTTGATGATGAAATTGATGAGGGCTTTTGGTTGAGGTACATGTTGAGTACATGGTTGAGACAGTAGTTGATGAGTTGGCACATACATGATGAGTTGAATGACCATATCTGTCACGATCCGCGTTGGCCTCCTATGTCGACGAAGTTGCCTTCGGACATTCCAAAGTTCGAAGCCAAGCCTAACAAAGATCCAGGAGATCATGTGACTACCTTCCATCTATGGTGCTCATCTAACTCGTTGAAAGATGACTTCGTACAATTGTGATTGTTTCAACGTACTCTCATTGGGAGTGTCGCGAAATGATACATTGAGCTCAACCGCTCAAGATACTCATCCTTCGGTGAATTGGCCATGGATTTCCTAAGCCATTTCCTGTTACCTGTGAGATACGACGCTGGCACAGAATTGCTGGCCAATTTTTCACAGACAAAAGCAGACCATATCTCTGATCACATCCGAGAATGGAGGCGCTGAAAGAGTTTAATTAAGGTACCAGTCCCACCATCATTCCCGCTCAAGTGGTTCATTAAGTCTTTGGTCCCATAATTGTCCAAAAACGTCATGACGTAGAGATTATTTTCCGAAGAAGACGCCATCATGAGAGCTCAACAACTTGAGCTAATCTATTCTCAGTCCGGTTTATTATACGATATCTTGCCAAATGCACCACGCTCAATACTTGATAAAACCAGACAGAGAGTTGGACCACATGTCGATGGTATTGTTGGTTCCGCACAAACAAAGCCCGCTAAGAAACTAATGAATCAGTTGCAACAATTGTCTATACAACACTCAGCGACCATCTAAACTACTGCTTTGGCTGTCCCCCTACCAAAACATCAGATGTACACACAGTGCAATCGATTAATCCAAAGGCCACCCAACAACCTAAAGTAAAGAAAAAACAACGAAAGAAGGGCAAGAGGGATAAGAAACCCACCAATAATGCTATTGGGGGCAATACTGAGAAATAAAATGCGAGGTATCCATGCAACCTATGCGCAGAGGACCACCCGACCCACCTTTGTCCCCGACTTGCAGAGGCCCAAAAGTTTTTGACACAGCAACAACCTACTGTGTTAACCAATCCATTCCAACATGGGCAAAATCTAACACAAGCCTCTGCAAGCACGGAAGGGGGTAGCCAATGACCCTCTCTGTCTTCAAACAACCACGCATCCGCAAACGTATATATGGTGAGGGGTGATGCTTTTATATCGACTAGAGCGCATGATTATAGTAAACCCATCACTTCTGATAAGGGCAAAGAAGTCGAACTCCCATCTCTTTCTCTACAGATTGAGAAGACGTTGGGAAAAACAATGACACACATCCCCAAAGGCGCGTTTAAAAAAGTTTCTCACAACCCAAATGCAAGGGCCGCCCAAAACTATTATGTGGTGGAAGATTTATCACAAACCCCTTGTGCGATGTCTGCTTTGGAAGTCCTCCAAAGCTGCCCTTCCAAGAGGAAAGCCTTGTTAACTTCTTTCAGATCTACCGAGACTTGTAATCTGGGTACAATCATGCTAGATACAACCGACCTAAAACCTCGTCTTCCTTACCACGTAGCGTTTCAGATAGTAGTGGCTTATCCCACAAAAATTTTTACTTGGAATATCTTCCACACGGTGGTTGATGAGGGTGCCTCGACATGCGTTATGTCATTGGCATGTTGGAAGGCCATTGGCCAGCGCGCTTTGTCTCTGTCTCCTAGTCTCCGCACTATTTTCGGCGGTCGTCCGTTCCGACCACATGGTATCATTCCCTATTTCCCCATGCAGTTAGAAGGGAAGATCGTCTGTGTCGAGGTAGAAGTAGTCGACGCACCCCTCGACTATAACCTCTTGTTAGGGAGGAGTTGGACTTATGCCATGCAAGCCGTGGTTGCTACAGTTTTTCGGGTCTTCTTGTTTCCACATGAGGGTCAGATTGTGACCATCAATCAATTGTCTTTCTCCATACCCGACCCTTCATTGGGGGCATCCACGGTCCTGATAATTGATAATACTCAACCAGGCATGGTCAACGTATGGGTTCGTTTGTGCCCATCTTTGATGGGTACCTTCGATTACCCACCCCCTCAAGGCGATATCAAGTTTATATCCAATTGCCATAAGGTTGAGATTTTTCAAGTTTCATCATTCTGCACAACTTACATTGACGATCTGTGGATACTTCCTTCCCCATCAGCCACGATGGATGGGACAAGGCACCCAGGCATGTCCATGCCCTTGTCCGCAGCTGAAGTAGTGTACTCTTTAGTCCAGCAAGCTTCAGTTAACACTGATCCAACTCTTGCACAAGAGTTCGATCCACTTCTAGAGCCTACTTGGGCTCAAGGTTCTCTCGCTAACACCGATTCGTTAAACTTAGTCTTGCCCTCTGATGAAGCAGTAATTGAAGCAAGGACTAGTCCGGACAAACCCTCGGATGATCTTCATCATAGATCATACTTCCTCCCAGAGTTAAGAAGAATCGAAGCAGGGGAATTCACTTTGACTATGACTAGAGATAGGTATTTTCCTATCAATCCTTTGGCTACTCGTGATGTTTATGCTGAGGGTAATACGGAAAGTATCGCTGAAATGGTACCTATAAATCTCTCTAGAACCCCTGGCGTCATAGACAATGTATTTGTCGAAGTATACTGCTCCCCCAAGGAGATACCCGACATCGACCCACAAAGTGTCGATCATGAGCTAACTTTGTTGTTTTTCAAGCTCGCTTTGATATCCAAAAGCAACATCCGGCGAGACTACATTTATGCTTTTCAATCTCGTCCGGATTAATTGAGAAAAGTAACCTCTACGGGTCTTCTTTTAAGCCCTTCTCAGACCCTCTAAACATGAAAAGATTGTCGAGCGAACTTGCGGCCTTTCACGCTCGCTAAGCTGAAATTTGAAGTCACGTTTGTCCGGCGATAGTTTACCCCTTTTTCGGTCTGGACGATCAACTGTACGAATAAAGGTATACTCTATGGAACTTTAGTTCTCTAGAAGAGTACCCTCGGGTATAATTTTATCCATTTTTCGGGCCTGAGGGACTAAACTTACGAAAAAGGAACCCCCTCGGAGTCCATAGTTAAGCTCTTTTCAGACTCTCTAAAATTGAAAAGATCGTCGAGTGACCTTATTCTCTCACACTCGTTAAACTGATCCAAAAGAACAGTCCTGACAGAGTCCATAGTTAAGTTTTTTTCAGACACCTTAAAAATGAAAAAATGGCCGAGTGATCTTGTCCTTATCACACTCGTTAAAATAGTTTTGAATAGACGTATTGTTGGTGCTAGTTTACCCCTTTTTCGAACCGACTAGACTATCTTCGAAAAAGGTACCCCGATGGAGTCTCCTTTTATGTTTTTTCATAATCTCTAAATATGAAAAACCACTGAGCTTACCTTCTCTGGGCTCGTTAAAATTACATCGAAGGACGTTACCATTGTGTGTTTTGTTAACCGCGTTTTCATACATTATAGGCCAGCCTTGTAGCAGTTTGCATCTGCGTCTTAACACCCTAGGCCCCCAGAGGATTTTTCCCGAGTATCATTATTCTGAACATCAGTCTTGTCCTTGCACCTTGAACGTGTATGTTTGTAACACTCTTTCCTCCATTGTAACGTAACATTCCTTTATTCTTTTTTCCAAAATTACTGAAAAAGACAAAAAAAAACAAATATACCCCAAAAAGAGGAAGGGAAAAGTATTTTCTTTATTGGCAGCATAATGAGTCGCCTTTGGATAAAGCACATATGTCTGTTTGTTCGTCGAACTATGGGATGTAATACGACCTTAGGAAGCTGTTCTTGCTACACAGAGTTGTGTCCTCCTCCCTTTGATTATTCTTCCAAACACATGGAGAGTTTGTGTTGCCTCCTGCTTCATAAACTTATGATTAATGCCATGCTACCTAAGTCTCATCATTTGTAGTGTTGTTGTCCAAGGGAAGTTTCTACCAAGCCTGAATTAGCCCCTTCGCAATTTGTCTCTTGTCCTCATACCCGGCCATCCTGAATGTCCAATCAAGTCCTTGTTTGAAATCAATGAAGCCTTCAGTCTGATCATTAAGATTATCTAGTCCATGACCGACGAGCCGTCAAAGACCTCTGGCTAGTGAAGTCGTACACTCATATTACACTCCTACCTTGAGTTTTGAAGATTTTGAAGTTGTTGCTCGAGCTCTGAAGATCTCATCTCCAACCATCAGGCCGTATCAGCTTCTAGAAGATGGATACTCTATATGTATATCTTTTTTATTTCGAGATGTAGCTCCACTATGTATTGTTCATGGCTACACTTTATATAGTTATTTGACATGGATCTATAGTGTATTTGATTGGTAGCCATGATTCTATTTTATCCCGAGCATGGGTATGCCCGCCTCGGTGAGACATTCGTTATTTTGCAGACGACACCTCCTGGTTCCTGGTCCCTTGGCTCACTTGTTCGACACATCAGTAAAGATTAGTAATGTATGTTGGCCATCAGATGCTCTTCTAACCTCACACATTAGGGGGCATCTATTATAACCCTAATTTGCACCATACATGCTTAGCTGGCATCAGGCCATCTCAGATCCCTTCTTTGCCAAACCATTGTTGAACAACTCTTTAAAAAACCTCTTTTATAAAGGCCCACGTGTCCTACTCCATTACTGCACGCGTGTACACGCTAGCTGACCTAAAATAGCCCGCGTGGACCTACAAAAGCAAGAAAAAAGGAAAATTTCCTACGGAACACACAACTTTGGGTGAGTTTACTGAAACTCTCAGCTATGCATGACCGAGTGTTCGTCTAAATACCTAGCTTCTTCTAGCCTATAAAAGAAGGGTTAGCAGTCTCATTTGGAGCAGGAGAATAAGAGTAATGAAACTCTACCCAATTGCACATTCCCATTGTCCCAACCCTTTAGCCATCCTTGTGCAAGAAGAGATACAGAGCAAAGAAGTTGGAGGACATTTGAAGAGGATCCCAGAATCAGGTTTGTGGAGCAATGGCCGGTCTCGACATTGTAATTTGATTCATTAAAGTTAATAATAAAGAAATATTTTTCCCGTCCCACTATATGAGTTCTTCATAGTTTAGTAAATATATATTTGAATCTCTAACCCATTAGTTTGTAGGTAAAATGCATGTGTAGTTTGTTGCTTGTTTTGTATGCAAGTCATCCTTGGGAGGAGAGTTGCTAACAAGCGATAAAGCATGAACAAGGATCGACATCGAACATCCGGAACAAGGTATGTTGGTCTAACAATGTATTTGCTGAAAAGAAATGGGGATTAGGTCTGGGACGAAGGTAGAAAGTAGGTTTCTTTTGGTCATATATGCATGCATAATATAACCCTGTTTGCTACTCCGTAGGGGGATTTCCCACCACAACAATGTGAAAACTAGAAAATTTGAATTCATTGTGAGAATTCTAATTGTAGGGATTGTGCAGAGGAGACGGGCTGTCTGGAGACAAAATATTGGCACATGAATTTGTCAATTTTTTGTATGACAGTGTGAGACGATTGTATTGTACTGAGAGCTCTTGGATTAGAGTTTTGTATGAGATTGTTTGATGATCCATGATATACATAATATATGATAGTGGGGTTTTTAGCTGTATGTTTTCCCTGTAAAACTTATGTGTTATGTATTCTTGATATTTCACTTTATGATCGTGGTTTAATTTCCGCAGGAATATTAGTAGAAGCGATTATGTATTTAACAATGGTATATAATTGTTAGATCGGTAGAATCCAAGAAATACATTAATTGTATTGAAATTTACATCAATTGGTCTTTTATAGAGTCCACTATGATACTCATGGCATTGATGTCACCGTCTTTGAACTTCTCCATAACTGCAATGTTCTGCGGTTCCTTCTTCAAACTATGGTTCCACGATCTTTCCTTTCACGATATCCAGCACTTTATTATTGGCAAGGATGAGGTCAATCCTTGTCTTCCACGCTCTAAGGTTAGAATCTCTTTCTAACTTGTTTTCTGACTTCATAGAGTAAGTCATGGCTGCTTTGACTTGGTCAACCCTAGATATGAACAAAAACTTAAACTTGACATCTTGGCTTGTTGAGAGTACCAGGAGATGTGTTAAACTAGGGCACACTGATCTATCCAGAAATTAGGTCAATCCCTTCAATTAAGGTGCCTCAATGAGAGGATTAGGGTTTCTACAACTACATCTGCTAGTAACCCTAGCAGCAGTGTTATGGTGACTGCTCCTGCTAGAACCCTAGTGGTAGTGCTATGGCTATGTTTCCTTCCAACGGTTAGACTGAATGAAGGAGGTGTGGGCCCATAACCTGTTAGAATATAATGGATGTGCCCATTTTACCATCGACAATATCACTATTGTCACCCAACCATAGGCCGAAGCCACCCTCCGAACACCTTAACCTTGACAGAGAATCATTTCGAAAGCAAACCCTAGGCTAGATAGCCAAACAAAAGCTAGTGCACCTTTCCCCAAGGATAGCGCATCAACAAGAGATGATCAGATAGTCCAAACCCTAACCAAGATATAGTCCAAGCCAATCTCTGAGACTGAGAGGACACTCCTCCTCAGTTATGCCACCCACAACACATTCAACACCCTTAGTATTTCTCTTGATTCCAATTGAAACGATAATGTACCAGATCCTTGCACTAAATTCTTGGATCCCATACCAAGATCCACACATAAGTCTAAGCTAGTATATGTGAGAGTGTGAAACAACTCTCATGCACCTGTCATATGGAAAGATGCTTTGTTATCCACCAACCAAGTTTCCCTATTGGAAATTGTGCATGAAAGGGTAGATACCAACAAGATCTCTCTCTGGAGCTTATATGCAACCCGATTAACCTCTGCTTCTAATGCCTTCTACCTTCTTCCTCTTCCCCTACGACGTGGACACTATGAAGCATAATGCTTGGCATCATGACACTCAAAACATATGATCTTACTAGGATCCTTCTTCCATCTCGATTTTGGAGATGATTCCCTCTATGGAGAATCCCTTATCCCTGATGGACCTCTTTTATCTGGAGAACACTTTATGCCCTTACTAGTGTGAGATGCAAGGGCCTGGTTCTCATCACTACTACTCTTTACCACACCATCCACATCATCCCTGGATACTAACTCAGTCTCCTCCTGGATACAATCTGTCCATAGTCTATAAAAGTATGGAAACTTCTCTCGTGCACATATCCCTTGCACAAACGGCTCCCAAGACCTGGGAAGACCTCTCAATGCTAAATTCACCAACTCAACATTCTTCATTGTCTCACATGAACTTTGATGGGGTATTGGTGCATTGGCTTCAACAAGGAGATATTGTTCTGGTGGGTTGACAAGAGGTGAGGAATCAACCTCGACATGCTGGCATATGAAGTGAGATGGGGTGCCAATATGGAGGAGTGAGAAGAAGCATGGAGTGTTGATATGGCAGAAGGAAACAAAAGATGACGAAAAAATGGTTATCATGTTGGATCGTCAGCTATTTCGACAAATAAGTTAAGATGCCACTGAAACAAAGTGTAAATACAAAGGAAGGAATATATTCTCTAATGTATCAGTGATGAATATTCTTATTCCACTAACAATGCCTCTATTGACGAGTTAAAGAGAAGATGAAATTGCAAAGTAAAATAAAAGAAAATGATTTCACACTTGTTCAAGCAAAACCTAACTCTTTTTCAAATGATAAAAGGGACTAAAAAGTATAAGGAGGGTCCCTATTTCTTGATTAAGAAGTTGGCTTCATAAGAGAAAACAAGAAAAAGGGGGTTGTTGGTGCTGAAACAAGACAAGCACAAACCTCCAACTAATTGGACATGTAGGTTCTGCCTTTTGTACTTTTATTTGTTTAAGTAAAAGGACAAAATATAAAATTTAAGTTTTGATTTTTTTAAATCAAAATGGTAATGTTCAATTTCCCTCTATAATTAAAAAAAACTACCCTTTTGATAGCTCAATTCAATTCAAAAGTTCATGTAGGGGCATCCTAATTCAGTTCAAAAGGTCATTTAGGGGAATCCCAATTAAATTCAAAAGGTTATGTAAAGTGACCTTATAGAGAGTTTGAAGAAGGAACCTAGAACCTGCAAATAGATCCTACAACTTCAAATGCTCCAACCGTAGAAATCCAAATTTTACAATTTTCAAATGCTCGATCTGCATAAATCCAAAATTTTGACCCAACATTTCTCTAGGGGATGAAGTTTAGTAATCCATTGATTAAGCAGTTGATCTAGCTATTGAGGGTATGACTATGATTATAATGAAAGAGATATGATATAGATGTTGAGGGTATGAGTCTGATTATATTGAAAGAGAGATGCTTGGAATCTAGGAATATCATTATATTGAGGGTATGAGTTGATATTCTTTCTTCTCGGAATATCATATTCTCGTCAGGTTTACACATGGAGGTAAATACCTCCAGCAGCTACCATAATATCAGTGAAATTCTCCAACAGTTCCAGAATTTCATCATGTAGATCATCTATCGAGGTACAGTTCAAGATGGCTATAGGTTTTCTCACCACAACAAACTGCATTTTCTTCTCCTTTTTGACTTCAACCAAAAATTCCTTCCCACTCATGAGAAGTATAGTATTGCTTGTCTCTCATTTCACCTTCTCATCTTCAATTGGCAACAACATATGCATCCTACCATTCTTTTCCAAGGTATAAGTGTTCTTTCTTTCGTCATGAATAGCATTTATGTCATATTGTCAAGGCTTCCCCAACAAAAGATGACATACATCCATGGAAATTACATCACACAAAATCTCATCTCTATAACCCCCTATCTTAAATTCAACTAAACATTGTTTAGTGATTGTTACTTGATGTCCTTTTTGTAACCACGAAACTTTATACGGGATTGGATGTGCAACCGTCTCCAATTCCATCTTCTCCACCATTTATGTGGATAGTAATTTATCTGTCCTTCCACTGTCAACTATCACCTTGCATACATTGCCTTTGGTCTTGCAAGCAGTCCTAAACAAATTGTTCCTCTGGACTAGATTCTCCATCTCTTTCTCTATCTTCAAGAGAATTTTCCTCATCATCAAGGATCTTCCACCTTCTACATCTTCTGCCTCAACATTTCACCTTTGCGCCTCTGAAATGTGAGCTACAGCTTCTTTTTATCACTCAAGACATTCCCAAGATTTATGTCCATTCTTTCCATAGACAAAACACTTTACTTCACCTCCTCTACCTCTTCCTCTTCCTCTTGCTCGAGGAAAAGTGTTCCTATCGACATATTGTCTTCCTTGTGAACTTCCTCCCCTTTCTGGGTGGTTATGAGGCTTCTTTTATTCATCCTTGGGTTTTTATGCTCTATCCTGGGCAATTTCTTAGCCTCTGCTCTGAGTTATACCTCTGCCTCTTTGACTTTGCTTTCAGGCCAATTTCTCTTCAGACCTCATAGCAACCTGATAGGCATCTTCCACATTTCTGATGGTCATTATGGTCATCTCATCCTGAATCTCATATCTCATGCCATTCATATATCTTGTGACCTTTTCATAATCACTCTCACGATGACCAGCTCTGATGTTTAACCTGTAAAATGCCTCTGTATACTCCTTCATTGTCATCCCTTTCTGTCTCAAATTTTGTATTCTTCTAAATAGATTGATTTGCTAATCTTTGGGTATGCATTTGGCTTTCATCTTCGCTACTATTCTATCCCAGCTCTTAATTCTTTGTTTTCCTGTAGAATGCATGTCAGCTTGCAATTCATCCCACCACAGTGATGCATGTCCTTTCAGCCTAGTGACAACATGCTTAACTTTCTTCTCCTCTTCGATATCTTCATAGTCGAAATATTTATCTAGAGCTCTAAACCAATCTAGTAGCTCATCAACGTCCAAGTTGCCTTCATACATCAGGATGCCCAATTTCGCTCTGTCACCCATTCTTCCAACAACTTTTAGAAAACGTTCCTCTACAGCATCTTCAACTACAACATCTTCATCTTCTTCTTCGTTCTCGCTTTCAGCCTCACTGATATCACTAGTATCAGGTGTTCGTCTATGTGTTGTCTTCATATCATCTAATCGAGGACGAAGTTCTTTCATCTCCCTTTCCATGGATAGATTGGGTAAACCTCTTCCTCGACGTCTCCTTGGCGACATTGTTTCAATCTGTCCACGAAGAATTCAAATCACAATTGTCCTTTGTCTTCTCTTGCTTACAGAAAACAATAGTTGTAAGCTCGGATACCACCTGACGCATAACACCTACCCCAACTGGGTCTCTTGACCTCCCAATCTATGGTTCTTCGAACTCCTCAAACCCGAAATGACTCATTGGTCCTCGCTGGAACATTTAACACATAAAAACCATGGGTCTCCTTTTTCGAACTCCACCCGTGCAAACAACCACTAGGCGCAAGCTCCCCTCACATGATAATCGGCGGTGACCCCAAGCCTAACTATAAGGGGCTTCGCACTTCGTGACCTCGGGTATTCTATTGTGAGTCGGCCCGACTCTTCCAATTCCCAAACATCGAACTAGAGCTCTGTTTTTTCAGATCGACGGTCCATGATTCCCCGCAATCCAATGCTCCATATTCTTTCTTCACAAATCAAGACTTCACGTTTCACAACATTGGAAGCTCGCTTCCTTCCTCTTTTTTATTATAGATTCCCAATTTCTCCTTCCCACGAAAGAAATCGACAGTTCTATATTCCCTTAGATTGACAACTTGCTATCTCTCTTGAGACTTTGAGTGTTGAAAGACTCTTGGCATTTAACCTCCTCGTATATTTACTGGATCCAATAGCCCATGGATATCGACGTTTCTCCCTCCAAGAACTTCTACCGTCTATCCACGATCTAAATGTCTCCTCTCCAAATAACTTGGCGTCTTTCCTCCTAAGCTTGTTTCCATGAGTTGACTTCGACCCTTGTTTCTCCTCTAAACTCTCTAAGTCTTTATCCCTCCTGAGCTTGATTCTTGATGCAAACTCACGGATTCTGAGGGACATTGTGCGCACTCCTTGCGGCCTTAACTAAAATCTATGATTATTTGACAACTCCAACTCTACGCACTCTTTGCGACGGGAGTTCTTGAACCACTCCCTTGGGTTGGACAAGCCTAAGACTCTCATCAACCTGCGCACACCTTGCACGACATTGTGCTATACTTGCACTTTTGCTGGTATAAGTTCAACGTTATCTCTCCTGAGCTTTCTGAGATAAACTCAGAGTCTGTCAACGCACTCCTTGCAGACTTTCATTGCACTCCTTGTAGGAATTCTCAGGAAGAGAAACAATTGAAACTTATACTCTTCTCACAGAGACTGGAAGTAAACTATAAACATACCATTCAATAGATCCATACAGGAACCAAAATACACCATGAAGTTGAATCAAAGCATTCTTATATTAATTCAAGTGCTTCTATACATGGGTTTCAATAGCAACAACTATCTGCTCATATGACTTCTACAACCTCTCTGCTCTACAACGACTCCTATGCTCTCTCTCTCTTGTTCTACTTCCCATTACAATGAGAATAATGATATATCCAATCTACCTATGAAAGACTCTTCTTGAGTTTTCCCTGCTACTACTCTAAGCTATCTTATAGAATTAAATACTACCATCCACTTTACATTTATTGCAATAAATGTTCACAACCGACAAATGAGAGCAACACTCAATATCTGTGTTACAATTCCCAAAACATTAAAAACAAATACATCCTTTCGGCTATTACATTAATGAGCTGGCATATCTAGTTGTCATCCACTCGCGCTTGCTGGTGATGATCCTGCAACATACATGGAGTGATGATCACTCCAAGTTGTTCAAGCTTATCTTGCTCCCTAATCAAAGCATCACAAAAGATCTCAAGACTCGGTTTTTGATAAGTTGTCCCTAGAGCCTCTTGCACGGCATAAAAGGTAGATACAAACACAAAATCTTCTGTTATATTTATCTTACATTCTTCACATAAAGTTTTGAGTGTTTTAAACTTAGATAGATAGTTTGGACTTAAAGTTAGTACTTGATTTTCTAACTGTTGTGCTCAAATAATATTGTGTTTACCAAACACATTCTAATTAATCCACGTGTTTCGCCATTCCTATTATCCCATTTGACTTTCTTATCAACATCAGTGAGTGTTGTTTCCTTTCCCAAGTTAATCCGATACAAACCTTTACTTCTTAATAAATCCCCTATATAAGATTTTTATTTGAAGTAGTTGGTGTTGGTAAGCAAGAGATTATTTGTAGAAGTCACATTAAATATGCAAATAATATGGATTTAAAAACTGAAACTGATGATCTGGATGGAAAGATCTTAAAAAGTATGCGGTTTTAAAACAGACATCACTAAAAATGGACTTCGGATGTGAAAGTTATGCCCCTTTTAAAAATGCATAAACGATAACTAAAGGACCATGTGGTGGTGTAAGTTGCTTTATGAAGTGACTCAATTTTATAAAGAAAAGTGAGGATCATTTTAACAATGAGTTACTTTATAAAATAAAAGTTGCATGCAAAATAAATAACTCTAAAATAAAATATTAAAGCTACTTATAGTGATTTACTTTTATACTTGAAGTGAAATACACTTTACAATTTGAGTATGAATTTTTTCAAAAAAAAGTAACAAAAAGAAAGACTTGAACTCAAGACTTATTACTTAATAATGAAACTTTTAAACAAATGGGCTAGCAAAACATATTGTATTGTTTCGCAAGAAGATTTTTGTTATTGTTGTTTCTTTGAAAATGGTCTTAGAGAGCATGTTAAAAAAAACTCTTTTCATAGAAGAAAAAAATTTCATTTCTCGATGACAACAAGGATTAGATCTCGGTTAGTTTACCCGAAAGATGCATGTTTTCCTATCTATTTCTGATTTTCCAAGATCGCACAGGGTGCGGGGCAAAGAACATACATAGATCTAAAAGAGTAGCAACCCAGAAATAAATAATATAAAACCAAAACAATACTCTACAAAAAATTTAAAAATGCGTATTTAGGCTTTGTTATCCCCGATATCTAAGGATAACTAGGAGATCATGTCTCGAGGCCCACAGGTCCTAGACATGAAGCACCGAGAGCTGGATCGACCTGAGCATGGCCCTGGAGGGCCCACCCTTCTTCTTCTTCGCCAGACTTGTCCTGTTAGCAGCAGCAGCTCCATCACCATCGGCTTGGACTTGCATCAGAGAAGACTCTTGCTCCATAAGGTAATTGGTCCAAGGTATCATGGTATGCATCATGTTTGATCATTATAACCTTCTTATATATGCATTAGGTTCCTTTCATTTCTGATGACTGCTTGGATCTTACACTAATCCACTTGACCATTCTTGGTGTGATTGATGGGGTGACTTAGCAAGTTGTATTCATGGGTTTTGGTTAGCCACAAAGGGGGATTTGCAGAGTCATCGTCCGCTCCCACCATTCTATCACTTTACATCTTATCTCCCATTCATCCATCCCATTCCCCTAGTCCGTCCATTAGGATGACCTTTTGAGGGTTACAATTTGTCTTGTGGGAAGAAGGGGCTAAAGGCCCAGGGGGTAAAAGCAACTGGTAAAAGATAAAAGCCATAGGAAATGAAACCTAGAG
>JZKD02S1697364.1:36670-50071 GCA_000966675.3 Picea glauca
TTCTTCTCCTCTCTCTGGTAATTGCAGCTTGCCTCATAAGAGAAATGAGCAAGTGAGTTGTGTGTTTGAAGTGAGGCGCTAGCCTCTTATTTATATCAGACTGGCACGTGTGAAATGTCACAACTGGAAGGGCCGACCTCTCACTCTGGGTGGGTAAACCCACCTTTAATTAATTCTGGGTCTTCCATTATAACTGCTGGGGGCGACTTCTTATTCTGTCCTTTGTAATTGTCCTACGACCAATCCGCAAAAAGGGATTTGGTCCTTATACAATTAACGACATGATTAATCCTCAATGGGGATTAATCTAATAACAATAATAATAATAATGACATGATTAATCCGAAATGGTGATTTAATCCAATAATAAAATAATAATAAGAATGCTCTTCGTAGTTACATTATTTCAACAGCTCCTTCATGCAGATGATGGATACGATGGTTGTACCTACGCTCATGGTGGCTCTCACAACAACTATGGCTCCTCTTCCAATTCAAAAGTTATATGCCAATCCTTCTGCATTTACACAATCATTGATCGAGGTTCAACAACAGTGACATCCTCTCAGTATCACCCTCTCTCCTTAGCTCTGATACCAATTTAAAAACAAGGAGAGCTGCCATTAGACAGATTACGCACAAATACATAGTTGTAATTGTATATTATTATTGAACAAAATACACACATATATATAGCTGGACTTAGATCCAACTAATTCCACTCTTTGAGGGAGAGGTTGAGAGAATATCTCAACATCCTCCAACAACCCAAACCAATTTCCAAACTCTAGTATGCATCATTAATGAAGCATTATCTCTAACACCCCCCTTTAATGCTTACATTAAAAAAAATCTTACAATAATGAAATCACAATCACACGACAATACCTGAACTTTGTCTAGCATGGTCTTCATCAGCTTCTACACTCAAATAATAGATTGTATTGCACTCATTAAACAAAGATACATAACACTTAAATAGGTGTCATGAGATCCAACTTATTCCACTCTTGGAGGGAAAGGCTGAGAGAATATCTCAACTTCCTCTAGCTAACCAAATCCAATCCCTAAACTCAAGTAGTGGGATTAGGCATTATCTCTAACAAGGAACTAAGCCAATAAATATAACTTTATTACAAGTATTCACATAAAGAAAAGAAATCAATTTAATAAAGATTTGTGCAGGTAGCACACCCAACAAGTTAATTCTGTGCATCATAAGTTAATTCTATGTAGAAATCAATTTAAAAGGCTTGAATGTAAAAAAATAGATGCATATATGCTTTAAAATATTAAATATGCTAGGAAAAACGATAAACAATAAGAATGAATAGAAAGGTATATGGAACTAAGCCAATAGATATATAACTTTATTACAAGTATTCACATAAAAAAAAGAAATCAATTTAATAAAAAAATTTGCAGGTAGCACACCCAACAAGTTAATTTTGTGCATCATAAATTCTATTGAGAATGTGAAATAGTAGAAACACATAGACCACTAGATGAAAGTGATTTTCATACAGATTAATTTGAAAAGACAAAAAAAAAAAATTACACAACATTTTGGGTATGGAGAGTCTAAAACGCTAGATGTATAGGGAGCATAACACAATATTATTTCCATACACATGAAATACAAAATAAGAAAAGAGAAAAAGAAAGTTATAGACAAAAATATATTAGTTGTTATAACAAAGTTCAAATATTGCAATTATGATCTATATTCTTGATATCGATGAAGCATAGAATATTGTTCTTATTCTTGATATCGATGAAGCATAGAATATTGTTCTTGAACAATAGTTCCAAAATCCAGAGTCATACAATGTTTATAAAAAAAAAATATATATATATATATATATATATAGTCCAGATAAAAAGATAAAAAAATATAGAAAGCAACATAGTTTGTAAATATATCATCCATTTCATAGAAAACAACAATGTTTTGTTATCATTTTCTTCGTGATGGTTGTAGAAGTTTATGTATATCAAAATCAAAGCTCTGATCAATATATGCTAGAAATACCAAAATTTTTTAGTTCTCTTTTTAATATTTATTGTCTTGATACTTAATGAGAAAAAAGAGACATGTACATTGTCAGTGGTTTATTTAGTATAAATGGTTATAGAAAAACATAAATCAATACTGATTTGTATAAATGGTAATAGAACAACATAAATCAAATCAATAGAAATAGTACATGAGCGAGTGTAAAATATCATAATAATAAAACAAAATATAAATAAAAGTTTGAATCGATAAAAGTTATATGAGCAATCAACACACAATCATCATATTATTTTCAGAAACAAAGAATAAAAATAGAAATTAGGCCATTGTTTTTAGTTACAATTAAGATACTTCAATTGACATTATTTTCAAAAACAAATAACAAAATATATATATGAATGAAATTCAGTATTGTGATAAAAAAAAATAACATAAGAAGAAAGCATGCAAATGCCTTACAAAACGATCAAGATTTGATTTTATATTTAAAATGTCTTACAAAGAGATTAATTTACCTGAAAGTATTCACACTATTAACCCAGTGAGTCAAGATGTTAGCCAACTAGAAACAAAGAATTCTAGGTGGGTGTAGCAACAATGTTGGCACAGTGAAAAATTTAGATTTCATTTTAGTGGAAAAGTGATTTATGAAAATGCTTCATCTTATTAAAAAAATTCAAATGTGCAAGTTACATTTGTTTGATTAAAAAAGAAAAAAGAAACACCATTGGAGTCAAAATTGTTTGTCAACATAGTAGAATAGAGAGACCCCTAATGATTCTGGTAAGAGAAAAGGCTATAGTCGATCAAGATTTTAAACGATTCTTGCAAAAAGCATTACTGAAGATCAACCAACATTTAACTAATGTTTCCCTAATATTTCGAATAAGAAGTTTCTGTCAGTTTTGAGAAAATATGCTGCAACAACTGATGGCATGGTATGGAAGTGACCTTTGTGTTCTCTTTTGCAAGTGTGCATTCCAAAGTATTGTTTGTTTGCATGACTGCGACCACAACTAACTAGTTGATTTGATAGAGAAAAAGGCAATCCCAACATTGCATAAAGGTGCTCACAAGCATTGCATAAAGGTTGAAATGGTGCCGTAAAAATAAATTTTTCTCTTGATCTCCCAACATTCCATGTATGCACAAAAACTATATTAGTAATGCACGCGAGGAAATTTCTATAATCTAGTCGTAGAAAGTAATTCAGAATACATGCCAATCAACGTTGGAGGGAAGGAGTTTTACTTGAACAATGTTGGCAATGAATCACTGTGATTTCTTTTTTATTGTGTTGTCATTTAACAGGTGAATAAAGTTGATTGTTCAGTCTGTAGGGATTTTGTTCCCTTAGGCCCATTTCACACAATGTTCTTGAGCAAAAACGTCGTAGTCTTGTTGCAAGCTAATTGTTCTTGTAGCTTAGAGCACAAATGATTACATTTATGGTTCAGATGAAATGAAAAAAAAAATTATGGTTGTTTAAATTGGAAAATAACATATAGATATAGAAAATGAGAAAATAGATAATATAAAATATGAGTAAATGTAAATATAGAAAATGCTACTGTGGACATAAAGTCTTAATATTGCATTTTTTTCCTCTATATTTCCTTCTTTAAGGCACAATTCATACTCACTGTGATTTTGATGACAAGAGGTGACAATTGCTCCAGTAGATTTCAGATACAACTAGTTCAAAAATACTGATGTTTGGTTTGAGACAGATTTGTGCAAGCCTTGACACTTTGTTAGACCGTAATATTTGTGTTAAGAATAATACATATTCAACATTGCTTATATTCACTGTTATTTTTAGTTGCCCATATTTCTCAACGAGATCGGCATGAATGAGTTTTGTCTTTGTTGGAGAGTTTACATTTTTTCTGTAAGACAAGTCCATATGAAACCAATACATCACCTTCAAATAGATTGTTTGGCTTTTGTATGAAAAGTTTCACAATTGATAATGGTGTTTGCATCCTATCCAAGGTGAAACAACAAAATGAAACTTTTTTTATCATGTGATCATAAGTTGCAATGAAGATTGTTGAGATCTAAGAACGACTAACATCAGATCGTATTTAAGCTATGTATGAAAATATAGTTCAATTGTGGATGAATAGAAACATAAAGATGTATCTAAGTGTTCAACAATTTCTATTAAAACAGGGTTGTTGTAACCAAATGCTTATAATTTTGCAATCAATAATGTAGCTCTTAAGTGCACTAAAACATGAGACACTAGTCTCTTAAGATTATTGAAATAGTATAGTAGAGAGGGAGAAAATAGAGAATATAAGACAACCAAAGATACCGATGTTAAGGATAATGGATCACTTTACCACAGGTAAGCATAGTTTGATAAAGTAATTACAAAATAAAGAACTAAGAATTTAAAGGAAAATTTTAGGAATTCTAGAAAACTTATTTTTTTAGAATACGATTATCTTAAATGCTCGAGGATAGTGGTGTCTAGTAAGATTATGTTGTCTCTAAATAGTAAAATAAGAAATACTTGGTGTAGCGATGTAGTTGGACCATGTTGAAGGGGAAAAATTTTCCATGCAAAGCAAGGGGTACTCCTCTTGCACAATCCATATTAGACTATGCATTGTTTGGTTTAGGAGATCTATTCGGAATTTGGCCCGAATTACATTGTTGGTTATGAAGGTGAAAATTGACCGTTATGCAATGTAAAAATGTATATGGAGACAATATATGAAAAGAAATCTAATCTATTTCTAGTATATCTTATCCTATCCTAGCTAGGAGCGAACTATAATAACCAAATGATATGTAAATGAAACTAAAATCTTCCACGAACCCCACACAAATATCTAAAATGAAGATGCAAAGTTAGAAACATCAGCACACATACATAGAACTAGAAAAGTCTAAATTATATTTCTGTACATTGACAATTCATGACCTTAGAAATATAAGAAATAATAACAATTCATGGGCTTCTCAATATTCCTTAACACGGTATATGTCCTTGAATTAGTTCTTGACTTTATATAATGCTTGAAGAGACCGTTCAAAGTGGGTCTCTTATTCTATTTATACTCTTTTTCTTAACTGTTTCATGACTCTTTGTATTCTCCTAAAGAAACTATGACAAAACTGTTCATCTCCCTTTTTCTTGATGACAAGTGTACAAAGAAAAGACAAGGGAGTAGTTTAGAAAAAGACAAAATAGGGTGCAGGTAATAACAATTTTGAATTTGCTATGTTTTCCTTTTATGGATTTTTGTCTTATAGGTATGCTACCAAAATTTGATCATGCAATGAAACAATTTATGATATGCAAGCTCTTTTATAGTAGTTCTTTGCATCGCCATGTTGTCATTGAGGGTCTGCATATCTTTTGATAATGTAGTCATGAATGTATGAACCATAGTATGGACCTTTTTCAGTTGAATAAGGTGTTTTTCTATTACACCCATTATTACTATGGAGGTTGCCTCGGTGACTCATCATTTATGACTCATGCTATCCTATACCTCATCGGCCAATCCTTCCATTATAAGACTTTTTCCAAGCTCGTCTAGTTGGGGAAGTCTACATAACTTGAGTAATTCTTGTGGTGCTTTATGTATGTGAGAAAATATTGCCATTGAGTTTGTAGTTTCTTTGTATTACTTTTGTCCTATTTGATGGCAACAGTCCAGTGCATATGTGTCTGTTTTTCTTTCCCTGGTCGAGGGGAGATAGATCTCTCCCTCCTAGACAATGTTGAATTGTGTTAGCTTGGTTTGCACTATTCTATGTTGGTTTACGACAATAGTAGCTAAGTCCCGGAACATGTACAGGTGAGCGTACATGTCAATAGGGGATTCTTCGAGCTCAGTCCTCCTGAATTGTTTTTTGCTTGCCTTGAAACTCTAGAGGATTCCCTCATCAATATTTACCTGTCGAAGCTTCTCCTCTAGCTCCCTAGTCCTTTCTTCTTTTATCAAATTTTGTTGTTGCAAATTCCAGAAATTATCCTCCATGGCATTCCAAAAAGTGGATCCAACTGAGGCTATGTGTACTAGATCCTTGTTGACGTGTTATGTTACGAGGATCTTGGTAATTATTGAAATCGGGTTCCCCCTGTTACTGATACTTTCTTCTCTTGTTCTTGTACAATTATGCCTGATGATTTTTCATATAAGAACTTCATTAGGTTGGGTACATCATTTATCCTGAATGGAGTAATGAGTTCCAAACTTAATCCGCTGAATTGTGCATGTCCGCTGGCACCAACTTTTGATATCTTAGAGATATCAGTGTCCATTGGGACTGTTATCATACAGTTTGTAGCTAGGTCAAATGGCTATAAGATGGAGGTCAAACTGGCGTAACAGGAACCTATCCCACCCAATGTCACCATGATGGGGAGGTTCTTTCTCTTTAGGGAGGTCGGGCCCAGGGGAGACGTCCCCAGTAACCTAGAGTTTTAAAGAGGCAAAAGTTAAAAGGACAAAGTTAAAGTTCCCCCTTCACAGGTCACCACCAAAACAGATAGTCCCAGCTAAACAACTAATTATGAAGTGAAGCCCAAAAGGAAAACACCTGCCCGAAACAAACCAACAGCAAACCAATGTATGCAAGCTATAATTCAATGGGTTAGTACTTCATAAGACTATCTGATATTTAAATAAGCAATTATGGCAATAAATATTCACGAAGTCAATGTTTATCAATATAGCAATGCAAATAATGTCACTTCCTCAATAGATACTGAAATGACATGGAATTCAATGTAACAAATCAACACACCATCAATTAATGCCTAAATCACCATTCAATTGCTCTTAAAACAAGACGTTGTTGCATAAAGATGAAATATTCAGGTGTGATGTCAGCAATTTAGGGTTAGCAGTTAGTTAGGGTTTCAATTTAGAAAAGAGTTTGAGAGTTGTTTGATCACTTTCACTTCAACACTGGAGGTCTAGGATCAGTGCCTTTGGGCTAATGGAGTCAATTTAATAGAGGACGCAAGGGTTGAAGGAGGACGGCTAAGGATTAGAAGGAAAATTTCTGAAGTGCTGCTATGGCAGGGCCACAGAATCAAATCCCTAGGGGAGAGAGGCTCACTCCGGTGTTGCTAAAGAAAGGCCTTGTGCTCTCTCCTCCTTCCATAGGTTAACTTGGCAAAAACGGCTAGCATGAAAGATAAATCAAGACAAGAGAGTATAGTGAGGGAGAGTGTTGCTACAGTAAGGCTCTATCACTAAACCCTAGAAGAAAAATGGCCCTAGGTGTAGATAACCTAGGCCTGAGTTGTCTCCTCCTTGACTTCTGGAAAGTACGGCTAGCTCAGGGAGAAGAAGAAATGAGAGTGTAGCTATGGCTAGCTATGGCTAGGCTCTTTCTTCCTTCTTCAATGGCTGAAAATTTCTCTATTAGGGGACATGAGACAAGGACCTACTTGTGTGCTTGTCACCTAGGGTTTTGATTCAGCAAATTATAAATACATGTAAGAAAATAAGACTACAACCATTCAATCAAGAAGTTTGGCAGAAAAATACTTACAATTCTTTAAGAAATAACCATCCAAACCCTAGTTGTAACACCTTCCTTCAAGAGAAAAACCATAAAATGCCAAGAAATGCCTTCCTTCAACAAGTGCGCCTCACTAAAAAAGAAAAAATACTCGAGTAAGGTGCTAAAATCAGACCTCACTAATGAGTGAGTGATGTGTTATTATAAAATGAGGCTAAAACTCCTCAATATATAGTGTATCAATGACTTAATTTACTTTTTAGGTCATAAAATGGCCGACAAGGCCAAAATGTCAAAGTAATATTGTTTTTACATTAAATGTTCATTTTAAAACATTAACTGAGAAAAAGTAAGACGTCAAGCCCCACTGAGGGAGACGTTAGCCCCTTTTAGGGCAAATGTAGCACCAAAAGGCAAAACGTTGTCCCTCTTTGGGCCCTCCTAATCATGCCACACGTGCCAACTGCCCTGTCAAACTGTCACACTGCCCTGTCAAGGTGATGTCATGAGCTCATAGGTGACGTCCCGGGCCGTTCAGGGCAAACGTTCCACTAGAAGTGGGTCAATCCCCCTAGGTCGGGCTCTGCCAAAGGTTCCTCTAATGAAATGTCCTCTTCTTCTCCAGTGTAAAACCCTGATCAACCATCGTCCTGTCTCTGCCCCCTGATGGGGTCTCAGTATCCATCTGGTGGGCTCTTCAGCCCCATGGAGGTCTGACCTAATCATCTCCCCATGTGTACCAGTCCAAACGGTACCTATCCGTTGGGAATGGTCCTACACATCAAAATCTATGCCCTCCATGGGCTCATTAGTCACAGGGATCATAGCAATGTTAATCACATCTCATCATCAATATTATTAAACATATGCATAAAAAGCCTGATACATCAGTCAATTGCTCAAAGACATTACAAAAACCTGCAATACAAGATTGGAGAAAAAGACAAGACATCTTATTGGGCTAGTATCCACAAGAAAAGGAAAGTTTCCAGGAAGTTTTCATCCAAGCCATGTAAGTGAGGTGATGTGGCTAGGGGATGTCCAGACATGTGGGTGCAATGAGGGTCAAGGATGCATAATGTTATCTGTGGGTGCCTTTGTAGAAGACGAGCTATACCTGTCATGGATGCATTTTTTCCAAGACCGTTTTTTCCTTTATTCTTTTTCTTGCTTTATTCTTTTATTTGCTTTTTCTTTTTATTCAAGGTCTAACCAGAGGACACTGCCTTGGCATGGTGACCAGAGCTGACAGTGTTACCCACAAGTACTTTCATAGAGATGAGAAGGCTAGCTCGTGATGAGACCCCCTTTCCTTTGGCAATGCAACCAAAGGTCACTGCCTTGGCATGGTAACCAGATGGTGGCAATGTCATACTGCTAGGTACCCATGAACCTAATAGGCTGGCTCGTGATGAGACCCCCTATCCTCTGACTAGATCTTGTTTGTTATTTTCTTGTTTGTTATACACTATATATTGAGGAGTTTTAGCCTCATTTTATAATAACACATCACTCACTCATTAGTGAGGTCTGATTTTAGCACCCTACTCGAGTATTTTTGTTGGTTTAGTGAGGCGCACTTGTTGAAGGAAGGCATTTCTTGGCATTTTATGGTTTTTCTCTTGAAGGAAGGTGTTACAACTAGGGTTTGGATGGTTATTTCTTAAAGAATTGTAAGTATTTTTCTGCAAAACTTCTTGATTGAATGGTTGTAGTCTTATTTTCTTACATGTATTTATAATTTGTTGAATCAAAACCCTAGGTGACAAGCACACAAGTAGGTCCTTGTCTCATGTTTCCTAATAGAGAAATTTTAAGCCATTGAAGAAGGAAGAAAGAGCCTAGCCATAGCTACACTCTCATTTCTTCTTCTCCCTGAGTTAGCCGTACTTTCCAGAAGTCAAGAAGGAGGAGACATCCTAGGCCTAGGTTATCTACACCTAGGGCCATTTTTCTTCTAGGGTTTAGTGATAGAGCCTTACTGTAGCAACACTCTCCCTCACTATACTCTCTTGTCTTGATTTATCTTTCATGCTAGCCGTTTTTGCCAAGTTAACCTATGGAAGGAGGAGAGAGCACCAGGCCTTGCTTTAGCAACACCGGAGTGACCCTCTCTCCCCTAGGGTTATGATGTTGAAGCCCTGATTTAGCAGCACTTTAAAACTTATCCCTCTAGTACTTTAAAATCTCACCCGCTTCAACTCTTGCGTCTTTCATTTATGACTCCATTAAACCCTAAGGCACTAATCTAAGTCCTCCAACGTTGAAGTAATAACTTGATCTAAACACTCTCTCAAAACTTTTCAATTGAAACCCTAACTACACTAACCCTAGCTCTAGCTAACTTACTAACCCTAGCTGCCGACGTCATCCTTGGTTATTACATCTTTAATGCAGCAACGTTTCATTTATTGAGCAATTGAATGGTAGTTAAAGACATTAATTGAGTTTAAGTATCGATTGGTTACTTTGAATGCCATATCATTCCAATATTTATTGGTGAAGTGTTATATCCTTTCACATGCTATTAATAAACATTGACTTCGTCAACATTTATTGCTAAATTGCTTATATTGAACATCTGATAGTCTCTATATGAAGTACTAACCCATTGAAGTTTTATATCCTTTCACATGCTATTAATAAACATTGACTTCGTCAACATTTATTGCTAAATTGCTTATATTGAACATCTGATAGTCTCTATATGAAGTACTAACCCATTGAAATAGTTTGCACATATCAAGTTGTTGTTTCTTTATTCCAGGCAGGTACACTTCTTTGGGGGTTTTACTTCTTGGATTGGCCTTTGGTCGGTCTATCTGTTGGGTGGTGACTTGTGAAGGGGGAAAACCTTATCTTGGGTTTATTAGCCTTTTGCCTCTTCAAAACCTTAGGTCACCGGGGACGTCTCCCCCGGGTCTGAACTCCCTAAAGAGAAAGAACCATCCCATTGTGGTGACATTGGGTGGGATTGGTTCCTGTTATTCCAGTTTGGTCTTCTATCTTATAGCCTTCTATCCTAGCTACAAGTTGTGCGATAACAAACAACATCGACAACTTTTGGTTAACTCATGGGTGACCGCAACAACAGGAAAATTGGGTGTGGACGTCCAGAAAACGGCAACAGGCCACTAAGACACAACACGGTTCAGGTACCATCGGTTTTCAGGATGCGTGACAAGCAATCCACGCATAGTTCGGACACAAACTCAACGGTTCAAATAGAGTGTGTATTGGCTTTGTTATCGCACAGTTTGTAGCTAGGTTAAAAGGCTATATGATAGAAGGCCAAACTGGCGTAAGAGGAACCAATCCCACCCAATGTCACCACAATGGGATGGTTCTTTCTCTTTAGGCAGGTTAGGCCTAGGGGAGACGTCCCTCGTGACCTGGGGTTTTGAAGAGGCAAAAGGCTAATAAGACAAAGATAATATTTTCCCCCTTCACAAGTCACCACCCAAACAAATAGTCCGGCCAAAGGCCAATTTAAGAAGTAAAACCCCCAAGGAAGTATACCTGCCTGGAACAAAGCAACAACAAACTGATATGTGAAAGTTATTCTATGGGTTAGTACTTCATAAGACTATCTGAGAAATATACAAGCAATATGGCAATAAATATTGACAAAGTCAATGTTTATAAATATAGCTATGAAAGTAATGTCACTTCACCAATAAATATTAGGACAATATGGCATTCAATGTAACCAATCAACACATCATCTAATAAATGCCTTAGATCACCATTCAATTGTTCAAAAGATAAAATGTTGTTGCATTAATGATAAAATAGCCAAGGGTGACGTCAACACTTAGGGTTAGTAGGTTAGTCTAGGCTAGGATTAGTGAAATTAGGGTTTTAATTCAAGGTTTTGAGAATGTTGTGATCAAATTCACTTCAACGTTGGAGGACTTTAGATCAATGCCTTTAGGGTAAAATGGAGTCAATTTAGTGGAGGACGCAAGGGTTGAAGGAGGAAAGTTAAGGACTAGAGGGAAAAGTTTTGAAGTGTTTCTATGGTAGAGCCTTAGAAACAAAACCCTAGGGGAGAGTGGCTCACTCCGGTGTTGTTATGGCAAGGCCTCATGCTATCTCCTCCTTCCTTAGATGGCAAACGACTAGTTCAATGAAGCACAAAATCAAGACAAGAAAGTCTATTGAGGGAGAGTGTTGCTACAACAAGGCTCTTTCATCAAACCCTAAAAGAAAAATGGCCCTAAGTGTAGATAACCTAGGCCTAGGATGTCTTCTTCCTCTTGAGTTCTAGATGGTACGGCTAGCAAAAGGGAGGAATAGAAAGGAGTGTAGCTACGGCTAGGCTCTCTTTTTCTTCCTCAATGGCTGAAAAATTTCTCTTAATGGGGACATGAGACAAGGACCTACTTGTGTGCTTGTCACCTAGGGTTTTATTCAGCAAATTATAAACATATGCAAGAAAATAAGAGTACAACCATTCATTTAAGAAGTTTTGCAGAAAAAACACTTACATATCACCATGAAATAGCATGCAAACCCTAGTTGTAACACCTTCCACCAAGAGAAAAGCCAAGAGATGCCAAAAATATCTTCCTTCAACAAGTGCGCCTCACCAAATTAGCCAAATACCCAATATAGGGAGCAAATTTTAGACCTCCTTATCGAGTCCATGAGTAGTGATGAAAAATTGAGAGTTAAAATCCCTCATTTATACAAAACCTTGACCTAATTTTACATTTTAGGTCAGGTAAAAGGCCGGCAAGGACAAAATATCAAATCATATTGTTTTGCTATCAGGGGACATGAGACAAGGACCTACTTCTGTGCTTGTCACCTAGGGTTTTTATTCAACAAATTATAACTACATGTAAGAAAATAAGACTACAACCATTCAATCAAGAAGTTTTCCAGAAAAATACTTACAATTCATCAAGAAATAATCATGCAAACCCTAGTTGTAACACCTTCCTTCAACAAAAACACCATAGAATGCCAAAAATCTCTTCCTTCAACAAGTGCGCCTTCCTTAAATCAGCCAATAACCCAAATAGGGAGCTAAAAATTAGACCCCACTATGAGTGAGTAAGTTGTGATGATAAAATGAGGATCAAAATCCTCAATATATACTATATCAATGACCTAATTTTACTTTTTAGGTCATAAAAAGGCCGAGAAGGCCATAATGACAAAATCATATTGTTTTTACATTAAATGCTAAGTAAAAACCTTAATTAAGTAGAAAAGAGAGTAAAATCCCCTTCAAGGGAGGTGCTAGCCCTTTCCAGGGCAAATGAAACATCTAGGAGCAAAACATTAGCCCCCAAGGGCCTCTCCAACATGGCACACGTGCCACTGCTGCCCAAATTGCCTCCAAAAGCGTCCATGAAGCTGGATGACATCATGGTGAAGATGGGGACTTCCTAAGCCTTCCAAGGCTAGCGTTCCACTGAAAAGGCGTCATTCCCCCTAGGTCTAGTCCTGTCGGAGTGTCTCTGGTGGAACGTCCTCTTCCTCTTAGGTGCAAAACCCCTGATCAATCTTTGTCCTGTCTCTGCCCCTTCATGGGGTCTCAACATCCATCTGGTGGGCTCTTCAACCCCATGGAGGTCCGAATTGGTCATCTCCCCATGTGTACCGATCCAAATGGTACCTGTCCGTCGAGCATGGTCCTGCACATCAAAAGCCACGCCCTCCATGCGCTCATCAATCACAGGGATCATAGCAATGTCAATCACATCTCATCATCAATATTATTAAACATATGCATAAAACCCCTAATACATCAATCAATAGATCAAAGACATTACAAAAACCTGCAATACAAGATTGGAGAAAAGGACAAGGCATCCTATTGGGCTAGTGTCCACAAGAAAAGGAGAGTTTCCAGAAAGATCTCATCCAAGCCATGT
>JZKD02S1697364.1:50121-105638 GCA_000966675.3 Picea glauca
GCGAGCTATACCTGTCATGGATGCATCTTTTTCCAAGCCCATTTTTGCCTTTATTCTTTTTATTCTTGTTTTATTCTTTTATTTTCTTTTTTTGTTCAACAGCCAACTAGGGGACACTGCGTTGGCATGGTGACCAGAGTTGACAGCGTTACCCACAAGTACTTTCACAGAGATGAGAAGGTTGGCTCGTGATGAGACTCCCTTTCCCTTGGCCATGCAACCAAAGGTCACTGCCCTACCGTGGTAACCGAATGGTGGCAATGCCATACCGTTAGGTACCCATGGACCTAATAGGTTGGCTCGTGATGAGACCCCCTATCCTCTAACTAGGTCCTGTTTTTTTATTTTTCGGGTCCCTCTTGTTTCTTGCTAAGAGGCTTTTTACTGCCTTCTCGGGGATCCCTGGGCGAAGCATCTCGAGGTTTTATTTCTAGGCTTTTATCTTTACTAGTCGTTTTTACCTTCTAGGCCTTTAGCCCCTTCTTCCCACAAGATAAGGTGCAATCCTGCAAATAGGTCAACCCAATGCCTGGAGAAGGGGAATGGGATAAATGAGAGGGAGATAAGATGAAACAGTGGTGCCATGATGGGAGCAGACGATGGCTATTCAAAAATCCCCCTAGTGGCAAACCAAGACCTATGGGCATAGGATTGCTAGGGCACTCTGTCAATTTTCCCAAGCATGGTCAAGTGGACTAATGTTAGATCCAAGCAGTTGTTAGAGATAAAAGGAATCAGGTGCATATATTTAAAGGCTTCAATGATCAAAAGTGACACATACCACGATACCTGGACCAATTATCGCATGGAGCAAGAACCTCTTCTGATACAGGATCAAGCCGATGGTGATGGATGTTGTTGCTGCTGACAAGACAAAGATGATGAGTGAATAAAAGGCGGGCCCTCCAGGCCCATGCTCAGGTCAATCCTGCTCTCGGTACTCCATGTCTAGGACCTGTGGACCTCGAGACATGATCTCCTAGTTATCCCTAAAAAGTGGGGATAACACTGTTGATTCCTTAACTTGCGGGAATTGAGTTGAAAACTGGTTGAAGAACCGGGTTTTCAGACCCGTGGTAGAAGAGACAGGTTCTCAGGCCTGTGAGGTGTGTGCAAATGTGAAATCTTCTGAAGTCGAGAAGTCCCGGAACTCAAACGCTTGAGGTTCCACGGCAAGTGTCAGTCGTTGGATGTTGGGTAGACGTGGACCGTTGATCCACCCTACTACACAAGTTCGGTAACTCGGAACTTTGAGTGATTGTTGTGTTATGCTTGGAAATCTTCCAAAGCCGAAGGCCCGAGCGCGCGCTCATTGATCTAGTGCTTGGTCACGACTCACGACCCATGGTTGCATGGGTTGGGGACATAGAGAAAGGGGCTATTGCCCAAAAACTTAGCAGAGCAGAGCTCCGAAAGAAGAAATCTGCGAGGATTCTTGATTGAACGAGAATCACAAAGAATGAAAACTAAATGTTTTCTTGAAGCAGATTTGTTTATGAATGTTGTGGGATTTGTTAAGGAATAATGGCCTGCCAAATTCCCATTGTCTGCACATTGTGTTTGCAAAAGTTTAACGAGTGCCAGAACCGAATAGAATTTCCACTGAGTGCAAAAGAAATGGAGGAGACATTGAATGCTTCCAGTTCAGAGAATGAAGCTAAAGGGATGGATGTTCATTTGGGAGTTGAAGAGTCGAACTCCAATGGACATGGAGAAGAGATGAAGATCATTGAAGGATTGCAAAAAGATGCCCAAACTCGTCGGGCAGATAGAAAAAAGCTCAGGAAAAACAAGGTGAATTCAACATAAAGTTTTTAAAGAGTTTGGAGAGAATAGAAAAGAAGTTGGATAAGGAGAGTGACTCGAGCAGAACAGGGAGTCACTAGACTTATGAGGGAAGAAGGCCGAGGAGTGTTGGTAAACACCATCATCACTCCCAAGGTCGCTCCAAGAGAACAACTCACAGCATTTCAAGCCCATCTCCTACCAGAAAGCACAAGAGATATGGAGTGGATGAATTGAAGGGTGAGGTGAACAAGATTAAGCCTCCTACGTTTGATGGACAACATAACAAGGAGGAAGATGCCGAAACATGGTTTCTTGGCATGAGGAAATATTTCCAACTACAGAACTATTCCTCTCATGCAGACGGTAGAATTGCGATGTATCAACTGAAAGAAAAAACATCCATGTGGTGGGATCAACTTGTGCAAGTGCAACACATTAGACATAAAGATATCACTTGGAAAGAATTCAAGAGGCATTTTGAGAAGAAATACTTGACTCAGAGATATTATGACAGAAAGATGGAGTTCTTTGAACTCAAGCTAGGCAGCATGACCATTGATGAGTATGAACGTAGGTTTTCTGAATTGCTGAAGTATGTTTTGTTCATCAAAGAGGAGACTGTCAAGATTCAAAGGTATCTGAGTGGACTACCACCTTCCATTAGGGACAAGACTCAGTATGATCACCCTAAGTCCATGGAAGAAATGATAAGAAGAGAGAAATGTTTATATGAGCAGCAAAGAGAAAAGCCTACCTTTCGGAAGGCTTGGGATGACGAGAGGAAGTTCAAGAAAGAACAGAGGAAGAAGGGAAACAAACCTTCTTTTTTCAAAAACAGTCCTCAAGGATAGCCATCGTTTAAAGAGCTGAGAATGGTTGACGTAGGGGAACAAAGGCCAAGACAGATGCCCATTCAGTGTTGGGGCTGTCAAGGAAACCATAAGTACAGAGATTGTCCCCACAAAAATAGCAAAGTGAGAGTTGTCCATAATGTTCAGCGAGCTGAAACAGCGGAGGACATGGGCAATAGAATTCCAAAGATCTATGCAGTCCTGGACAACAAGCAAACTGAATTTCAGCTGCACATGATTGAAGTAGAAGTTATGATCAACAACCATGCCTTTACTATTTTAATTTATTCAGGGGCTATCCATAGTTATATACATCCTAAAGTGGTGGAAAGTTTTCATTTGTCAAGAAGCAAACATGAAAAGTCTTGGTTAGTGCAGCTGGCTACAGGAACCAAGAGAAAAGTCACTGAGTTAGTTAAGTCCTATCCAATGGACATGAATGGACCAAGCACAAAGGTTAAATTGAATATTCTTCCTTTAGGTTCTTATGACTGTCTAATTGGGTTGGATTGGTTGGACCAACACCATGCCATCTTGGACCGTCATAATAAGTCATTCACTTGCCTGGATGAGGAAGGAAATCGGAGAACAATCCAAGGAATTCCCAGTACTGTTGCTATCAGAGAAATCTCAACAATGCAGCTGAAGAAGTGCTACAAGAGAGGATGTCAATTATTTGCAGCCCATGTGGACGAAACACCTAAGGATAAGGTGTCAAGTATTGGATATCATGTGGTACTAAAAGAGTTTTAAGATGTATTTCAGGAGCTGTCCAAGCTACCTCCAAAAAGATATATTGATTTCTCTGTAAACTTGATGCCTGGAGAAACTCCAGTGTCAAAATCTCCTTACAGAATGAGTACGCCAGAGCTAAAAGATCTGCAATTGCATCTTGAAGAGCTTCTGAAGAAGGGGTACATACACCCAAGTGTGTCACCTTGGGGTGCCCCAATCCTGTTCGTGAAGAAGAAATATGGGGCGTTGAGATTGTGTATCGATTTCAGACAATTGAACAACGTCACTATAAAGAACAAATATCCTCTGCCAAGAATTGATGACCTCTTCGATCAGTTGAAAGATGCGAACATATTTTCGAAGATAGACCTCAAGTCGGGATATCACCAGATAAGGATAAAGGATGAAGATATCAACAAGACCACCTTCAGAACAAGGTATGGTCATTACGAGTTCAGAGTGGTGCCATTTGGATTGTCAAACGCACCCGTTGTTTTTATTTTTCTGATGAATGGTTTATTCAAGGACTATCTAGACAAGTTTATCATAGTCTTCCTGGATGACATCCTAGTGTATTACTAGTTAGAGCAAGAGCATGAGCAGCATCTGAGGATGGTGGTGCAGATGCTAAGAGAGCACCAACTGTATGCCAAGCTAAGAAAATGCTCGTTTTTTCAAAAGCAGATCCATTACCTGGGGCATATTATTTCAAAGGATGGGATAGTTGTAGACCCTAAGAAGATTGAGGCCATCAGAGAATGGTCAGTGCCAAAGAACATCAAAAAAGTTAGATCCTTCATGGGTCTAGCTGGTTATTATAGAAGGTTTATCGCAGGGTTCTCAAGGATAGCTCACCCTATCACTTCCTTACAAAGGAAGGAGAAGAAGTTTCAATGGACAAATGACTGTGAGAAAAGATTCCAACAATTGAAGCAACTGTTAATCAGTGCTCCAATTCTGAGGATTGCAGATCCGAATGAAGACTTTGTAGTGTGACAAATGCATGCAAAGGACTGGGAGGAGTCCTCAGTCAGAATGGATTCGTCATCTTTTATGTATCTAGAAAGTTGCAAGAGCACGAAAGGAACTATGCAACTCATGATTTGGAGTTGGCAGCCATAGTACACGCTCTAAAGAAATCGAGACATTACCTCATGGGAAGGAGGTTCGAACTGAGAACAGACCACAATGGTCTGAAGTATTTGTTTCATCAGCCAACCTTGAATTCTAGGCAGAGTAGGTGGCAGGAATTTTTGTGTGAGTACGATTTTGATATCAAGCATACCAAAGGAAAGGAGAATAAAGTGGTTGATGCACTCAGGGTAGAATTTTGGAAGATGCAAACGCAGATTTGCAGTACATGGAGTTGGTAGAAAAGCTACAACAAGGTGAGATGCCACAGAAAGTGGAAAATTATAAATTGGAAACAGATGGAACACTTTTGTACAAGAACAAAATTTATATACCTAATGTCCAGGACTTTAAACGTATGATTTTGCATGAAATGCATAATGTGCCTTTTGTTGGGCACCCTAGATATCAAAAAATTGTGGTAGCAGTCAAGAGCCATTACTTTTGGCCAGGTATGAAGAAAGAGATTGTTGAATACATCGCCAGATATATGGAGTGCCAGAAGGTTAAAGTTGAGCACAGGCACCCAACAGGGTTGCTGCAACCTTTACCCATTCCTGAGTGGAAGTGGGAAGTAGTGACAATGGATTTCATCACAGGATTTCCCAGAATAGGCAAGAAACATGGATCAATCATGGTCGTGGTGGAAAAGCTTACGAAAACTGCCCATTTGAGTCCGTTAAAGACTACTCACAAGGTAGTGGATGTTTTCGATATCTTTATGAAAGAAGTGGCGCCATTGCACGGTATTCCCAAGACAAATGTGTCTGACAGAGACCCGTAGTTTACCTCAAATTTTTGGAAGGGGTTGTTCAAAGGGTTCGGAACAAATCTGAACTTCAGTACAGCCTATCATCCTGAGTCAGATGGGTAGACAAAGTGGGTGAATCAAGTAATAGAAGACATACTAAGGATGTATGTGATAGACAAACCATCGAAATGAGAAGACTACCTACACTTGGTAGAATTTTCCTACAACAATGGGTATCAAGCATCGTTGAAGATGATCCCATTTGAAGCACTTTATGCTAATAAAAAAATAACTTACGAAGAAGCGTCCTCCATTCGATTGCCACAACTATTCTCCAATATATTCTTTGAAGTTAAGAAAAATCAACCCTTAATTTAACTCGTCCTATAGAAATTGGTCCAACTTGGAATAACATAGGGAGAATACAAAAAGATGTGTCATAGTAACAACCAAAAGGAAAAATGTCACATGCAAAGTATTGTAATATGTAATGAAACGTTGAATAATGTAACGGGTAACAAAATACGTCAGTCATATTGAATGGTTATATATTGAAGGGAGAGAAGTGAGATGGTTTACGAACAAGGCGTGTTAAAGGGAAAGAAGTGAGATGCAAGGCTTTCTTTTGTGGATGGCAGTGGATGGCACTAGTTGAGTGAGAAGAAGTAGATAGAACCTATAGGAAGTAGGCTTGCATTTTCTTTAGGGGTTGGATTGATAGTTCTTGTAGGTAGTTGTGCCTTGTGTAATTATAGTTTATAAATGAGCCGTAGGAAATTGGTTGCGCTCCTTTGTGCATGGTAACATTCTCATATATATAAAGTTAAAGCATCTGACTTGGGTGCCACCTATATTTGTGTGTGGTTACTTGGATGAATGTTATGTTCCATGGTTTGCATTTTAAGTTAGCTAAGTATTGAAATATTGGCTAAGTATATGTATTGTTGGGAAGTTTTAAGGTTACAGTTGGACGTGTACCTATTTTTGGGTGAACTTGGTTGCGTTGGAGTTAATCATGCATCTAACATAATGTACTGTGAAGTAAAGTTATGGGAAGACCTTAAGTGAAGAGGCATAGTCTAGTTATACTAAGCATAGGTTGTTCAAGCCATTGTCGCCAATGCGAGGTAGTGTTGCACGACTAAAGATGATGAAAAAAAACTATGAGAAAGACTCTTGGGTCTGTGACAGATGGTATTAGAGCTCAACTTCACAAAAAAGTTGGTTTCAGGACCTTTTTGGATGCTTTTCACCATGTTCCAAAAAGAAGCAGTATGCTGGAATGATGCTTTTCAACAGTTGTTTGAAACAATGCCAACAATTATTGGAGATTGGATGAAAGCAAAGAATACAACTGAATTGTTGTTGTAGGCTGCAATTGGTCTAGGACTAGCCAAGTTGAGTGTCTCACTGTGCCTTAGAGTGCATTTTATCCAAGTGAATATGCACACAATAGTCATAAAGAACACACTTCGAAGTGTCTCGGGTTCAAGTACAGTTGCACCTAGTGATTCTCCACAGACCTTTTGAAGATGGCATTGTATTGTATCCATTGGCAAGCCACTTCAAGTGGAGGTAAGACTCTTGTTTCTTCTTATTTCAATTAATTTCATTTAACAAGTTGTGCAGACAGGATTCTATGGCAAATGGAAGGGAGAATCCCTTCTTAGAGGATCCTTTGAAGTCGATACATGCCTTTATTGACAACCAAGTGAAAAATCTCAATAAACTTTGGTATTTGGATCCTATTGTCAATGGAAGGATAGTAGATGCATTGGTGGATTCCAGTTCCTTTCACAAATTCCTGAAGGAGTTGGCAAGTGAACCTTGACTTAGAGTTGGATCATGGGGTTCTTTAGTCAACGTAATTAGCTCTAAGGCTACTACAATAGCTCGTGTTGCATAAAAAATTCACATACAGTTGAACAAATGCAAGGGTGATGCAAACTTTACGATATTGCAAATGAATAACTTTGAAGTCATTGTTGTGTAGAAATTCATAAGGAGAAAAAAATCAATTCTCATGCCATTCGTGGACAAGTTGGTGATACATGGTGGACGAAAGACTTGTGTTGTGTGCACAACAACAAGAAAGCCAAACAGAAAGGTTTGGATCGTATCTACATTAAGCATGAAGGGGATAGCCAAGATCCTAGAGTATCAAACTTTTGTATTAGTTATTAGAGAAGTGGATGAGGGTGGAGTGGCGACATCTATTTTGCCAGCACTTGCCAATGTGTTGGACAAGTTTGTAGATCGAATGTCTAATTCTTTGTCTAAAGTTCTCCTTCCTAGGTGCACCATTGACCATCTTAATGAACTTGAACTGAGATTGTAGTCTTCGGTTAGAGCTCCCTATTGACTTTATGAATCGAGTTGGAAGAGTTGAGTTAATGATTGAATGAGCTCATTTCTTTTAGCTTCATTAGGCCTTCTAGGTCCCCTATATGGTGCACTAATGATCTTTTGAAAGAAGGACACATTAGACTTAAGGATGTGCTTGGTTTATTATGCATTGAACAAACAAAGCATGTAAAACATGTACCCCTTACCTTTGGTAGTAACTTGTTTTGACAAGTTGGATAAGGCCAACGTTTTCTCAAAGTTGGACTTGAGGTAGGGATGCTACCAAATAAGAATTGTGGAAAGAGATGAGCCAAAGACAGACTTGGAGAGGAGAACAATTGGGATAAGAAAACGAATTCTCGTAGTATGAAGACAAGATCCAAGAATTCGAGAAGAAAAATATCAGGGATTTAGACAGTTGTTGGTTGGATGTTTCTAGGACAACAACAGGTTTAGCAGGGGAGGAGTTAAGGCCTTCGCCTGCAAATGGCAATAGGTGCATTACCTATGTGGGCATGGAGGGTTATTGCTAAAGGTTTCAATGCTAGACATTGCTTTCCTAATCAATGGACTGAGTGGTGAACCATTCCATGTTGCATTTATACAAGTTGGGACGCCCTGGGAACACGGGCCAAATATGTGGACCCAAGGAGTTGAACATCCCTTAGCCATTGGAGTTACTTTCAGCCGCACTGTTGGGTGCACTTGCCAGGCACAATCAATGCACATGTTGGGAATGCTTGTTGGATGTGGATGGTCGGTAGATAGGGCATTGAAGGAAGCAAAGTTGATGGATGGCACTTGGGTCCACAGTAGAGTGAATGAGCTTACAAGTGCAAGTAAAGTCTCATATAAAAGGAGGATGCCTCAAAAGTGCTAAGGCATAGAGAAGAATTGGTCATTTACACACGTGTTAAAGAGCTCTGTAGTTTGTGCTTAGTTCAGGGTTGGAACAATGGGGTGAATTGCACTTGTTGAGTGAGGATAAGAAGAAGACATGACCTATATGAGGTAGACTTGCAATTGCTTCAACAGCAGGTTCAACGGTTCGATTGATAGTTCTTGTAGGGAGTTTTACTTTGTGTATCGGAGTCTGTAAATGAGGTATAGGAGGTTTTCCACACTCCTCTATTGTACGTTGTAACATTTTCATATAAATAAAGTTACGGCATCCACCTTGGCTGCTACATATACTTGTGTATTGTGGTTTCTTTACTTGGATGAATGTTATCTTTCTTTCTTTTTTTGTGTTGGCTACATATAAGTATAGTTAGGATGTTTTAAGGTTGTAGTTATATGTGCATCTTTTGTTGGGTGAACTTGGTTGTGTTAGACGTAGTTGTGCATCTAACATATTTTAGCCTAAGGAGAAGTTATGGGCATACCTTAAGTGTAGGTTGTTCAAGACACTGTGGCTAAGGAAAGGAAGTGTCACATGATTTTAGATGATGGAGAGAAAGAAGAGAAGAATATAGATGCTTCCATATTGTGTTTTATAATATTTATTCTCAAGAAAGGCCCGAATATGACATTGTTGAATCTCAACTTCATGATTTTAATTTTAGTGGAACTCAATCCATGCCTCTCAATGTGGGTTGGTTGTATTGTAGAAGAAGAACAATCATATCTTTCAGAAAGTGTGATCCATCTTTCCTCCAACAATGGAGGCAAGGTTGAATCAGACAAAGAGGTAGCCATGGAAAATGATGCTTCAGAACAATTAAACAAACATAATGACTAGGCAATTACATCATATTTAAACTCCAATAATGTTTCCAAAGGTTATGATAATTCCATTTATGACAGCATCATATGTTGGATGGAATCCTTCTTCATTTGAATGTAATCACAAAATGATATGCACCTCAAACTTTTTCCCTTGAATAAAGAATACAAAGATTCAATCTTTCCAACCCGCACTACATGGCACACCGGTCTCACTTACCTATGCATTACTCGAAGAGTCTAGAGTGTAGTGATATCATTTGATAGTTACATTGACACACTGATTTCACGTAATTATTTGACATGGCAATGTATTTAGGGTAGGAAGTAGATCAACAAAAATTAGTTTTTTCCTTCATAGATAGTATTGTTCTTGGTTTCACTACTTTCATCCATTTACTTACAAATTTGATTTCATAGAGTAGTTTTCTTATACATTGATTTCAATTTTCAATTTATTGTTGTCACTCGAATTTTGAATGCTTTATTAGATGAGTTGACAATTTCATGATTTTGTTTTCTTTCTTATAAATCAACATATTTTTTGTAAAAATATTCAACATAGTGTGTTATTCAGTGTGATATTGAGGTAGGATGAACTTGACTATTGGTCATTGATGTCAAACAATGGTCACAGTTGGTCGAATGAATGGAATCTTTCCAACTAACTAACCTCGTGATTGTCATGGTGCCTTGAATTGATTAACAAAAAAAACTTACAAAAGGAGTCATTTCATGTACACTAAACAAGTAGATCATATGAAAGGTGAAATTTAGAAGTCTAGGGTTAAAAATCTAAATGGAATATTTAAAGTACCTAGGTGTTGTTCATCGAATAAAAGGCAATCAAATCCATCTAACCTATAAAGGGTTACGTGTTCACTCACGCACAAATTGATAAGAAATATCATTAGAGGGAATTTGATGTTTAAAATGGGTCTCCTAAAAAAAATATAAAATAACAAGAGTTTAGTTTATGCCACATCGTACTACGTTATAGGTGTGATCTAATAAAAATAAATCTATATTACTCATTAATAAGACTTTCCATATAAACTAAGTTGATGTAGAGTTAAAAATAATAATAATAAAAATTAAATTCATGTATATCCATCATAAATAATTTAATGCTCAAACATTTTAATTTATATTATACATTTTATTTAATATAAATTATAATTTATTACACATACAACTAAGATTTTGCATATTTAATATTTAATATACAAATTTTAAAAAAAATTATAAATATAATAAGTCTAGTTAAACAATACAATAATGCTAACAAAATCATTTTTAACTCCAATATAATAAGTTTAATTAAACAATACAATAATTCTAACAAAATCATACAAAATCATTTTTAAACCCAATATAATAAATCTAATTAAACAATACAATAATGCTAACAAAATCATTTTCAATCCTTTATATAGCTTAATAATAGTTACATCATATTAAAAGGTATACTTTCATACATAGATGAGATGAAATTACAGAGAAATCATCCTAAGAATAACAAAAATGTATTTTATTTGCTAGAAAGTGTTTTATAGTTAAAAAATAGAAAAACCTGTTTTCATGTATTTTAGATTTATTCACTAAAAGTATCAAGTTTAGTTTAGGTATTCATTGGATGCACAATTAAAACAATGGATCCAATGAATTAAAATTTTTAATCTAATGAGAAAATAGAAAAACATTTTTTCATGTATTTTAGATTTATTTTCAAGTTTAGGTATTTATTAGATGCACAGTTAAAACCAAAACCATGGATCCAATGAATTAAAATTCTAAATCTAATGAGCACTCACATTTCATACTTTTAACATAATCTTTAGTGAGATTAAATGAAATTACATTAAAAATGAATTTCCTTTTTTTTTTAATTATTTAACATAATTTAAAATATTTTTTTTCCTCTTAAATATATTAATAATATAAATTATTCATCATAATAGAAGGTGATTGTATTTCAAATTGACATTGAGATTGATTTTTTAAAACAGTAAAGATCGTGACTATATAAAATAATCCATACTTATTATTTTATGGATATTTAACATATCTTAAGAAGATTTTATCAAATATGTGGTTAAGTTTTCTTCTTATAAAGCTCATTTTAAACCTCAAATTTTCTCTATTGATAATAATGAGAATGCTTGGAAAGGAATTTAAGTACTGTAGTGTGATGTAGAAAATCACTTTTGGGGCTATGGATGCCTCGTTGGTGATGGAGCAATCTCTATGATGTTATGGTGACTCCATCAAAGCCATCGACTTTCATAGATAGTGGAGAAACACATGAGAGATATTCTATTCGAGACCTATAGAAAATTTTCACACCCCAAACCTAAATAGGCCTCGAGATCATGACTGTAACATGGATCATTGATTCTAACTAGAGTTAATAAATCTCATCATTTTTTATTTATATTTATATTTTATATTTATATTTGTATTTATATTTTTCTTTTTCTTTTATTTTATTGTTCATGAGAATGATCATTGGTTCCTTCATAAGGATGACCTTCAATTCAAGTGCTTATCTTTCAATCCTTAGACTTCCATGAAAAGTTGATGAATTTTCTTATGCTCCATATTTGTCACTTATTATAGATTAGTGGATTCATCTAATGTGTTTCCATTTATTGATGCCTTTAATAGATCCCAGACCTTCGGGGATGGAGGCTCTCTAAAATTTGTGAGCCTCATCATTCACATTCTCTTATCCGTGTGACTTAAGCTTTTTAGGTAATTAATGTTCTAAGAATATTTACAATTTCTTTAATTGGTTTTCCTAATTGGCATTATTAATTGAAGTACTCATGAATGCCATGGGTACCTTATTAAATAATCAAATCACGGTATTCAATATGATTTTGATGTCTTCTCCTAAATGAATCTTGTTATCCCCATTTCCTAGGGATAATTAAGGAGATGATGTATCAAGGCCCTCAGGTTGTAGACATGGAATATCGGGAGAGATATGGCTGACAACATCCACTTGCACAGATAGAGGCTCGCATCACCACCACGAATCTCATATTCATCTTGATGGTATCTACCACATCATTTTGATTCCAGAAGACATTGGGTCTTGCTCCATGAGGTACAAGCCATGTATTATGGTGAATGTCATTTCAATATTTGAGGCATTTGAGTGTGTTGCATTTAAAGTTGCTTTTGATTATGTAACATATGCTTGGAAGTTATGCTCTTTTCCCTGTTTCACCTTGGTGGTTGACATTGCGCCCTAGTAAGCTATGGGATTTCTCTTGGAAGATCCCCTTGACAAGTCATCATGTCATTCCCAATCATACTTATCATTTTTCATCACTTCACCCCTTGTTCGTCCCCTTATCTTTTGGGATTTTCGACTGTACTGACCCAAGAAGGGATTGTCTCACATTTAATGGGAAGAAGGAGATGAAGACCTAGACATTTGTAGTTGGCAAAAGATAAAATCCAATCATAAACCTTCTAGATGCTATCCAAGGATCTTGACTTATTATATACAAACTTTCAAAAAAGTTAAAAATCTAATAAATCTAATTAAATAATACAATAATGCTAACAAAATCATTTTTAATCCCTTATATAGATTAATAATAGTTACATGATATTAAAAGGTATACCTTCGTACACATCCAGATAAATCCTCCTAAGAATAAGAAAAATGTATTTTGTTTGTTAAAAAATGTTTTATAGTTAAAAAATAGAAAAACCTTTTTTCATGTATTCTAGATTTATTCACTATAAGTATGAAGTTTAGGTATTCAATAATTAAAACTATGGATTCAATGAGTTAAAATTATACATTCAATGAGTACCCACATTTCATACTTTTAATGTAACCTTTAGTGAGATAAAATAAAAATACATGAAAAATGAATTTCTATTTTTCTTTTTTAAATACTTAACATAATTTAAAATATTAATTTTTTCCTCTTGAATATATTAATAATATAAAATACTCATCATAATTTAAGGTGATTGTATTTCAAGTTGACCTTGAGATTGATTTTGTTTAAGAGTAGAAGTCGTGACGATATCAAATAATCCATACTTATTATTTTATGGATATTTAACATATCTTAAGAAGATCCTATCAAATATGTGGTTAACTATTCTCATATAAAAATACAACAAACAACAACCATTTTCTTCTTATAGGGGCCATTTTACACCTCAAATTTCCTTTATTGATAATAATGAGAATGCTTAGAAAGGAGGTTAAGCATTGTAGTGTGATGTACACAATCACTTTTGGGGCTATGGATGACTAGCTGGTGATGGAGCAATCTCTATGATGTTATGCCGACTCCATCAAGGCCATGGACATTCATAGGTAGTGGATAAACACTTGAGAGATATTATATTCGAGGCTTATAAGAGATCATAGGCCTCCGGATCATGATTGTAACATGAATCATTGATTCTAGCTAGAGTTAATAAATCTCATCATTTTTTATTTATAGTTATATTTTATTTATATTTTATATTTATATTTGTATTTATATTTTTGATTTTATTTTATTTTGTTGTTCATGAGAATGATCATTGGTTCCTTCATAAGGACGACCTTCAATGAAGGTGCTTATCAATCATTCCTTAGAATTCCATGAAAAGTAGACGAATTTTCTTATGCTCCATTTGTTGCTTATTATAGATTATTGGATTCATCTAATGTGTTTCCATTTATTGATGCCTTTAATAGATCCCAGGCCTTCGGGGATGGAGGCTCTCTAAAATTTTTGAGCCTCATCATTCACATTCTCTTATCCGTGTCACTTAATCTTTTTAGGTAATTGATGCTCTAAGAATATTTCCAATTTCTTTAATTGGTTTTCCTAATTGGCATTATTAATTGAAGTACTCATGAATGCCATGGGTACCTTATTAAATAATTAAATCACGGTATTCAATATGATCTTGATGTCTTCTCAAAAATGAATCTTGTTATCCCCATTTCCTAGGGATAACTAAGGAGATGATGTATCAACACCCTCAGGTTGTAGACATCGAGTATCGGGAGACATATGCTCACCTCACCACCATAGATCTCAAATTCATCTCGATGGTATCTACCACATCATCTTGCTTCCAGAAGACATTGGGTCTTGCTCCATGAGGTACAATCCAAGTATTATGGTGAATGTCATTTCGATATTTGAGGCATTTGAGTGTGCTGGATTTAAAGCTTCTTTTGATTATGTAACATATGCTTGGAAGTTATGCTATTTGCCCCCTTTCACCTTGGTGGTTGACATTGTGCCCTAGTAAGTGGTCACCCTTAGGGATGGGTTTTCTACTGTAAGATCCACCTAAAAAGTCATCGTTGTTGGTTTTCATTCATATGAGATATGAGAGATATTCGATATATTATTACAATAATGAGTGTTCCATATATAGGGAACATAAGGTGACCATCCATGAAAGGATGCGTCCCTTGAATAATCACTAACTACTTATTATTATCATTTACTTATTATATACTATATTTAATCATCAATAATAATTATATTGTTAATTATTATCTTTAGAGAATGTCTTCCCGATGTTGTCCAAACATCAACACTCCCTCTCAACGAGGGAGACATTCTGCAACATGACACTCTGGTCTTTGAACTATACAAACTTCACCCTAGACTCATGACACTTGTCTGTCAGTCTTGGGAGACATCTCTCTCCCACCTGAACCAAGGAGAAACTCCTTCTGTGATTCTCCCTCTGAGCCAATTAACTCTCTCTAAGATTAGGCTCACTTTGGGTCCGCATGTAATAACGTATAGCATCTTGAGTCTTTATCATTCCTTGTCAAATCACCATGACTAGGGCAAAGACCACACCAGGATCTTTCACCACAGGCACACACGTATCAGTGAATGTCGGCTTGATGTTGACTGACACGTGGAAAGCAATTCAAGCACCTTGAGTCCATATTATTCCTTGTCATGATCAAAGAAGGACTCTGTCTGGGCCCATTTATCACAGGTGCACCTTTGTGATAAATGTATCTTATCTCCCTTGGTCTGCATCCCAATGTGGGAGAAGTTATGCCCGATGTTGAAACATCAACACTCCCTCTTAGATAGGGAGGTATATTTCCATAGTAGTACACAACTACTATCTAGAGACACGTAGTCTCCGCCAGTGGTACAAAACCGCCATAGTAGTAAAATATTTGTCACACATGGCACTCTCAGGTGGACTTCTAGAGGCTACTCCCTCTAGGAACACTTAGGGTCAACTCCCCATAGTGTGAGACATCAAGGGTCAACTCCCTTGACATGTCCTCATGTTCTCTGAACATGGGACGATGGGCTATATGCCCAAATGCAATTATTCCTTCTCGAATAAGTTTCCTCACAGATCAACTCAACTCAATTCACAAAGGAGTACAATCTGGAGAAAGCTCGTCACACATGGCACTCCATGTGGACTTCTAGAGGCTACACCCTCTAGAAACACTAGGGTCAACTACCATAGTGTATGACGTCAAGGGTCAACTCCCTTGACATGTCCTCATGTGATCTCCACATGGCATGTTGGGTTATTAGCCCAACTACACTTATTCCTTCTCGAATAAGTGTTCCACTTATCCCTTCTCGGATAAGTGTCCTCACAGATCAACTCAACTCAATTCACAGAGGAGTACGATCTGGAGAAAGTTTGTCACACATGGCACTCCATGTGGACTTCTAGAGGCTACAACCTCTAGAAACAGTAGGGTCAACTCCCATAGTGTATGACGTCAAGGGTCAACTCCCTTTACATGTCCTCATGTGCTCTCCACATGGGATGTTGGGTTATAAGCCCAACCGCACTTATCCCTTCTCAGATAGGTGCCCCACTTATCCCTTCTCGGATAAGTGTTATCACAGATCAAATCAACTCAGTCACATAGGAGTACAATCTGGAGAATGTCTCAGGAAGCTGCGAAGATAAACACTCCCTCTCAGCCTATGTCACAGGGTTCGCCGAACCTGAACCTTGAGGTTCGAAGTTCGGCGAACCTCAAAACAACGTTTAGGTTCGGATGAGGTTCGGCTGAGCTTCGATTCAAGTTCGCTCTGTTCAATTCAACCAATGAAATGTGCCCTGGAACCTACATACAACCATCAAATGTGCAGTCGAAAGTCGAGGTATCTCTCCAGGGTCCCACGGGCTACAACTAATGGCACACATAGCTATTTTGTATATATTTTTTAAATGTATATAGTCGAACCTGAAGTCGAACCTCATCCGAACCTCATCCGAAAATTCGAACCCGAATCGAACCTAATTCTTGCCAAACCCGAACTCGAACCCGAACCATGTGACATAGCTCTCAGCGAGGGAGGCATTCTCTGCCATGCCAAGTATGTCACAGAAGTACTTAAACTTCATCCTGGTTTGATAAGAACATCAACAACCTGCTCATTTGTAGGAAGGTACTGCACCAATACTTCCTCATTGTAGTTCGATTTGTCATGAAACACTAGATTATCAGAGATCTTCACACAACTTTGGTTACCATAATGAATAATGGTGGAATCAAGCACATGTTCGGATAGATCTGCAAGGATCTTGTGAAGCCACACTACCTCACGAACTGTCATACTTAATGCAATGTATTATGCTTTTGTTGTGCTCAACGCCACATAAGTTCATTTCCTGCTACAGGATTGGATACAGCAAAGCCAAGACATTCTCAGGGAGCTAAAGGATCATCTCCACAAAGCACAGAACGAACAAAAGGTCCAAGCGGCCAAGCACAGAGTTGACCGTACCTTTGAGGTTGGTGACCTGGTTTACTTAAGGCTCCAACCATACAGGCAGGCTTCCATAAAAAGGAGCGGAGCAGATAAAATACAACCACGTTTCTTTGGGCCCTACAGAATCAACAGGAAGATAGGGGTCATAGCTTACGAGCTGGAACTTCCACAGGGCAACAAAATACATAACGTCTTCCACGTCTCCTGCCTTAAGAAAGCCCTTAGCCAACACATCAGACCCATTGAGGTGTTACCTCCCATGGATGAGGAGGGACAGCTTGTTTTGATTCCAGAGGAGATATTAGAGGTCCGAGAAAAGAGGCTCAGAAACCGAAGCATCAAGGAGTACCTGATCAGATGGAAGGATTTACCCATATAAAATGCCTCATGGGTAAAGGAGCAGAGCGGAAGTGCGTCGAGTAGGGAAGGAGGGTAGAACTAGGACCACGTTTCTTTGGGCCCTACAGAATCAGCAGGAAGATAGGGGTCATAGCTTACGAGCTGGAACTTCCACAGGGAAGCAAAATACATAACGTCTTCCACGTCTCCTGCCTTAAGAAAGCCCTCAGCCAACACATCAGACCCATTGAGGTGTTACCTCCCATGGATGAGGACGGACAACTTGTTTTGATTCCGGAGGAGATATTAGAGGTCTGAGAAAAGAGGCTCAGAAACCAAAGCATCAAGGAGTACCTGATCAGATGGAAGGATTTACCCATTTAAAATGCCACATGGGTAAAGGAGCACATGGTAAGAGAAACAGGTTTGGAATTGCTTGAGGATAAGAAATTTCAAGCAGGGGAGACTGTAATGTCCCCCACTCTTGATTAAGAGGTAATGAGGAGACTCAGTGGCCTGGCCATCCCCACTAGGCCATACTCTCACACTGAGGGGGGAAGTCAACTAGACTAAGTTTATATTCTTAAGTTGATTTGAAGAGAAAAGGTTAAAAGGAGTAAAAGATAACTCAATAAAAGAATAAAAGCTAACCCTAGGAGTTAATCTAACTCAATAGAGGAATAGAAGAAAAAGTATAAATAGAAGGCTGGGGCGCACCTATTAGGCATTCTGGATTTGGTATATTGCTTGTTATTGCTCTTGAGCATTCAGTTTGGGGGTTTTGTTGTACAAACCCTTGTGAGCAACTCAGTGGTGAAATACCCACTCACCTTGTTCCACAGCTTCGTCTCGGGGATGAAAGAATCCTCCACACCATTCTACTCTCAGCATACTTCCATCTATCGCTTCAGAAGATAGCAGGCCCGTACTATTCTTGTGTTTCCAGCAGGGGTGCACCATCATCTAGAGAAGGGTTCGATCCAGCTTATCAGGAGAGCCTGTGGCCATTCCGACACTTGGGTTTTATTTGCAGGGGCACAATCATCATTTTGAGGGTTTTTCTGGAGAGTTATCACCATCAGGTATTTAGCTTCAGATTGGGACGTCTTGGAGGCAAAGGGGGTGTCCTATGATTCAATAAATCTCAGATCTAGAGAGTTTCACCTGGAATCTGAGTCTAAAACTTCTCCTACAAGGTTTTCATAGCCCGATCTACATTCCTGGGGAGTTTCAGGGCATTTGGAGGTTTTTCTCATGATGGTCGAATTACCTAGAGCTCCAGGCATCCAGGAGGGCACACAGCTTCAGTAGAAGATTCAGAGTTTGGAGGAGTTTTTCGTGGTCGTTCAACTTGAGATTTTAGAAGGGTGTTCCCATCACCCAGATCTATCAGTTGGCAGAGTTTGGGCTCATTTGGAGTCTTCTTGTAGTCGGGCCGAGTTACTGAGGGTTTTCAGTCTTCTAGTGGAGCGTGGCATCTTCCAGCTTGAGAAATCGACAGTCATATCTACTTGTATTGGTCTTCATCTCTCATTCAACCTTTCCAGGCTTATTTTGTATCGGCAGAGCATTTTGTAGCAGCTCGTATTTATTATCTATTGGGCCATTGAGGATTATTCCAAATCTGCCCTCTATTGTATTGGTTCCATGCTTCTCATAATAAAAGTTCAGATCTTTGTTTGTGTTTCTATATCGTGAATATATTGTGATCTTCATGTGTTGGACGAATCTTGTATGAACCCACTTAATAACTGAATAATTCAATAAGTCACCTGCACATCATACACAACAAAGATAGTTAATGGTTTCAAGCAAAAAAATTTCTTGGGATCATTACAGTGGTATCAGAGCTTCGGTCCTCCAAACCTGTGGAGGGATCAGTGCATGCAAAGGTACAGTGGAATCTTTATGGGTCAGAGGAAGAAACCCAGCAGTGAAACAGAGGCCGAAATGGAAGGGTCGGGGGATGACCGTGAGCCTCAAGGCTTGGCCTTCTTAGTTGTGGAATTTGATAAGTTCCAACAAACCATAAACCACACAAAAAGCAAGTTGGTCCAACACTTAGATGAGTACCAGGAAACTAGCAGAAGGGGACAGGCCGAATTTTCTGAAACTTTGAAGAAGGTTGACGAGAACCTGCAGAAGATGAACCAGAATCAATCCCAGATAACTGAACTTCTGATGCAAGTGACCCATCAAGGGAAGGACCCTAATACGTATGGGAATAAGGAGGTTGGTGGATCCGGTGGAGTCCATGAGGAGATCAGATACAACCCGGAGAAAGCCCCCAGATCCGAAGGAAGTCTGGGACGAGGCATGTCCCATGGTCAGATGGGTAGAAGGGTCAATCCTAGGCCATACACGCCCACGTTCACAGATGAACAGCTAGGTCGGCATTTGGGTAGCCGGGCTAACCCTAGGCCATACATGCCCACATTCACAGATGAGCAAGGGCAGTAGGAACAAGTGGAGGACTTTGTTGAACAAATGATGAGGTGTACCAAGAAGTACTACAGTTTGGATATGAGGATCCAAAGATAGATGTCCCTAGATCAGTATTGCCAACTCAGATTCAGAAATCAACCTAGGCCGAACCACAGGGGCAGTTTTGAGTTTGAACGAAAGGCAGGGAAGATAGAGATTCCATATTTTGATGGTACGGCCAAGATGACAACACAAGCTTGGGTAAAAAAGATGGATACCTACCTGCAGCTTAACCCCATGAGAGAGATGGAAGCCATCAGGTTTGCAACTATGTACTTGGAGGGCAAGGCTCATGATTGGTGGTATCATGGACTCACCACATTAGGCCACAATCAAATAGTATCCTACCCAGAATTTACTTAGAGACTCATGGATAGGTTTGATCAAGGGGATCCTGAGCTACACTTCCGGGAGCTCACACAGCTTAAACAAACTAGCACGACTGAGATGTATATTGAGGAATTTCAGAGGTTGGCAGTTATAGTGCAAGACATTTCGCCAACCAGACTCATGATGCTCTTCACTGAGGGGTTGATGGAACCCTTGAAGGGTTGGGTAAAGGCTTTCAAGCCTACCAGCTTACAGGAGGCTATCTGGAAGATGAGGGATTTGGGACCAGCTGCTAAACCAAAATTCATACCCAGACCACCTCTTAACAGTGGAGGAAGAGACCAAAGACCTCCAATGAATCAGGGAAGATGTGACCCAAGGGGTTTTGACAGGGGTCGTGGCAGAGCGGATGAGAACACAAGGAGGGAGTTGAGACGGAAGCAATTTTGCTTCACTTGCAAAGAACCATGGAACCCAACACACAAATGCATGGGTCGTGGTCAGGTGCACTACATTGAGGTCACTTCAGACAACAAAGAGGAAGAAGAGATCGGCCAGATACAAAACATGGAGGCAGAAACCACTGAGGCAGTAGAGGAGGAACAGATCACAGGACGTGACAGTATGGCCACCTTGGCATCTATCAGTGGAGTGCCCAAGTATAACACCTTCCGAATGAGGGGGGTCTTGCAGGGACAAAGAGTTTCGGTTTTGATTGATGGAGGAGCTTCCCACAAATTCATTGATGCAGCATTACTAAAGAGGAGGCACATACCCACAGTTGAATTTGAAGGATTCAAAGTGGGGGTTGCAGGAGGAAGCACTATGCCCTGCGACAAATACATTCTAGGCATGAAGCTTATATTAGGTAGGCATGAGCTGATATAGGACGTTTATGTCATGGGCCTTCCAGATACCAATATCATCCTAGGAGTTCAGTGGCTCAGCACATTGCGACCTATCACTACCAACTACAAAACCATGGAAACGTCATTTACAGAGGAGGGTGGAAGAAAGGTAGTGCTCCGGGGTATGAAGGGAATGTTGCAAATGTAGTCACGGCCAAGACGATGGAGGCCATCTTTCAGAGAGAGGAGATAGGATATGCAGCGGAATGCAGGATTGTAACACGTATGGATGAGCAGGGCAAGGTTCACTACACCCCAGAGATCAAAGAAATCCTTGACAAACACCACAAGGTCTTTGGGCCTATTCCTCCAGGGGTACCACCAGATAGGGTGTTTGAGCACATTATTGAGCTTGAGGAAGGGGCCAAACCAGTCATTACCACACCATACAGACATCCCAAGAAGTACAATGATGAGATAGAGAAGGCCATCAAGGAACTTCTTGACATGGGACACATCAAGCCTAGCACTAGCCCTTTTGCTTCTTCAGTAGTGCTGGTGAAGAAGAAAGATGGCACTATGAGGATGTGCATTGACTTCAGGGCCTTGAATAAAAATACCATCAAAAACATGTACCCAATACCAAGGATTGATGAATTATTTGACGAATTGCATGGGGCCATCTACTTCACTAAGATTGAACTTTGTCCTGGTTATTATCAAATCAAGATGCAGGAAGAAGACATCTCAAAAAGAGCTTTTAGATGTCATTACGGCCATTACGAGTTTTTGGTGATGCACTTTGGGTTAACCAATGCCCCTACTACGTTCTAATCATGTATGAACCATGTGTTCAACAAATAACAGATGAAGCACCTGTTGGTATTTTTTGATGACTTGCTTATCTATAGCAAGATGTGGGAGGAGCATCTCAAGCATGTGGATCAGATTTTATCAATCATGGAAGAACAATCATTGTATGCTAAGGAGTCCAAATGCAAGTTTGGAATGATAGAAGTCCTCTATTTAGGTCACATCATTAGGGCAAAGCGGGTACAGGTACATCAGGAGAAAATACAAGCCATCATGGAATAGCCTACTCCTAAGACACTCACAGAATTGAGAGGATTTCTGGGCATGTGCACGTAATATAGGAAGTTTGTCAAAGGATTTTCTCAGTTGTGTGCACCCCTTGACCAATCTGACTAAGAAAGGAGCCTTCAAGTGGGACGAGGAGGCTCAAATAACGATGGACAAGATGAAGGAAGTGATGAGTACGTGCCCAGTCTTAGCCCTTCCAGATTTCATCCTTCCTTTTACATTGGAGTGTGATTCCTCCAGAGAAGGAATAGAGGTCGTACTGATGCAGAAGAGGCGCCCTCTTGCCTATGAGAGTCAGAAACTCAGGGGTCCCGAGCTACTCTACAACATTTATGACAAAGAAATGTTGGCTATCATGCATGCACTAGCCAAATTCCGGCAATACTTGGTAGGTGCCCGGTTTGTGGTCAAGTCAGATCATAACAGTCTCAAATATCTATTGGAGCAGAAGGATTTGAATGAGAGGTAGAAAAAATGGGTAAGCAGAATACATGCCTACGACTTTAACATTGAATTTGTCAAAGGGAAGAACAATGTGGTGGCTGATGCCTTATCCAGGAGACCATCCATCTTTGCCATGACAGGGGTAGCAGTTGACTGAAAAGACCAGCTGGAGATGGAGTATGCAAAGGATCAATTCACATGCTAGCTATTGGATGGGCAGGTACAAGATGATAATTTCAAAGTTATGAATGACCTCATCTACTATAAGGACCGAATCTTTATGGTTCCTGGATCGGCCTTCAAGCCTAAGATATTGTAGGCGTACCATGACTCACCAATGGCAGGACATCAAGGGATCAACAAGACGTATAGGCAGGTGAGAGAAAGGTTCTCCTGGAAGGGCCTCAAGGAGGATGTGACTAAGCACGTCAAGGAGTGTACTACATGTCAGGGGAACAAAGATTAGCACACACACCCAGCAAGACTACTACAACACTTACCCATTCCGAAGCATAAATGGGAGAGCATATCCATGGACTTCATCACCGGGTTGCCAAAGAAAGAAGGGAAGGACTGCATTTTTGTAGTAGTGAACAGGTTGACAAATTTCGCACACTTCTTCACCATAGCTATTGACTTCAGTGCTGCACAAGTGGTCGAACTGTTCTTTAGAGAGATTTTCAGGTTGCACGACCTACCCAAGACAATTGTCAGCGACAGGGAAAGTAGGTTCATGAGCACATTCTGACAGGAATTATCCAGGTTGGTTGGTACAGCTTTGACCCCTAGCACCAACTATCACCCTCAGATGGATGGACAGACAGAGATAGTCAACAAGTGGGTGGAAGGCTATCTCAGAAATTATGTGGCAGGACAACAGAAAGCATGGGCTAGATGGTTTCACCTAGGAGAGTACTACTACAACACCACCCAACATATGTCCATAGGCATGTCACCATTCAGGGCCTTGTATGACTACGATCCTTTATATTTTGGGGAGATCGCTTTCGGTGACAGCAGGGCACCTATGGTACAGGATTGGATACAACAGAGCCAAGAAATTCTCAGCGAGCTGAAGGATCATCTCCAAAAAGCACAGAACCAGCAAAAGGTCCAAGCGGACAAGCACAGAGTTGTTTGTACCTTTGAGGTTGGTGACCTAGTTTATTTAAGGCTCTAACCATACAGGCAGGCTTCCATAAAAAGGAGCGGAGTAGAGAAACTACAATCACGTTTTTATGGGCCCTACAGAATCAGCAGGAAGATAAGGGTCGTAGCTTACGAGTTGGAACTTCCACAGGGCAGCAAAATACATAACGTCTTCCACGTCTCTTGCCTTAAGAAAGCCCTCGGCCAAAACATCAGACCCATTGAGGTATTACCTCCCATGGATGAGGAGGGACATCTTGTTTTGATTCTGGAGGAGATATTAGAGGTCCGAGAAAAGAGGCTCAGAAACTGAAGCATCAAGGAGTACCTGATCAAATGGAGGGATTTACCCATTGAGGATGCCACATGGAAAAAGGAGCACGTGGTAACAGAAACATGTTTGGAATTGCTTGAGGACAAGCAATTCCAAGAAGGGGAGACTGTAATGTCCCCCACCTCTTGATTAAGAGGTAATGAGGAGACTCAGTGGCCATAGTCTCACACTGAGGGGGAAAGTCAACTAGACTAAGGTTATATTCTTAAGTTGACTTGAAGAGAAAAGGTTAAAACGAGTAAAAGATAACTCAATAAAAGAATAAAAGTTAATCCTGGGAGTTAATCTAACTCAACAGAGGAATAGAAGAAAAAGTATAAATAGAAGGTTGGGGTGCACCTATTAGGCATTATGGATTTGGTATATTGCTTGTTATTGCTCTTGAGCATTCAGTTTGGGGGTTTTGTTGTACAAACCCTTGTGAGCAACTCAGTGGTGAAATACCAGCTCACCTTGTTCCACAGCTTGGTATCAGGGATGAAAGACTACTCCACACCATTCTACTCTCAGCATACTTCCATCTAACGCTTCAGAAGATAGCAGAGCCATATTGTTCTTGTGTTTCCAACAGGGGCGCACCATCATCTAGAGAAGTGTTTGATCTAGCTTATCAGGAGAGCCTATGGCCATTCCGACACTTGGCTTTTATTTGCAGGGGCACAATCATCATTTTGAGGGTTTTTTGGAGAGTTATCACCATCAGGTATTTAGCTTCAAATTGGGACGTCTTGGAGGCAAAGGGGACGTCCTATGATACAGTAAATCTCAAGATCTAGAGAGCTTCATTTGGAATCTGAGTCTGAAACTTCTCCTACAGGGTTTTCATAGCTCGATCTACATTCCTAGGGAGTTTTAGGGCATTTGGAGGTTTTTCTCATTAGGACCGAATTACCTAGGGCTCCAAGCATCCCGGAGGGCGCAGCTTCAGTAGAAGATTCAGAGTTTGGAGGAGTTTACCTTGGTCGTTCAGCTTGAGATTTCAGAAGGGTGTTCCCATCACCCAGATCTATTAGTTGGCAGAGTTTGGGCTCATTTGGAGTCTTCTTGCAGTTGGGCCGAGTTATTGAGGGTTTTCAGTCTTCTAGTGAAGTGTGGCATCTTCCAGCTTGAGGAATCAGCAGTCAGATCTACTTGTATTGGTCTTCATCTCTCATTCATCCTTTGGAGGCTTATTTTGTATCGACAGAGCATTTTGTAGCAACTCGTATTTCTTATCTATTGGACCATCTGAGGATTATTCCAGATCTGCCCTCTATTGTATTGGTTCCATGCTTCTCATAATAAAAGGTTAGGTCTTTGCTTATGTTTCTATATCTTGAATATATTGTGATCTTCATGTGTTGGACGAATCTTGTATGAACCCACTTAATAACTGAATAATTCAATAAGTCCCCTGCACATCATACACAACAGAGATAGTTAGTGGTTTCATGCAAAAAATTGGCTTGGCATCATTACATCTTCTTACCTACTACAATATTTCTAGGAACATCAACTGGAGCTACAGGATCAATGGGATCAATAGGCTCAATTGTCTCCCTCTAAACTAGTGGAGGGTGAGGGGGAGAAGGCACCATCTCTTCATGTTTCTCACTATCAATCTCCATGTGCGATAGATTTCCTGAAGGCTACCTCCTCCTCGAAGGTAACATCTCTTCTCACGTCAATTTGTATTTGACAAGGGATGTAGATCCAGTACTCCTTCGAAGACTCATTGTACCTCACAAAGGTACCCTTTCTGCTTGAAGGGTCTAGTTTGGTCATTTTCTCCTTGGGTACATGAATGTATATTGGACACCCAAATATTCTGAAGTGTTCAACGTCACGCTTTCGCTCTAGTGAAGGCCTTCTCGGGGTTCATGTTCCTCAAACTTTTATGAGGACTTTTGTTCTGAAAATACGCTGCAGTGATGCATGCCTCACTAGTTGTTTCCTCTTTATGGGAGAACCCTCTTGCCACAAGTATTCTTCTCAACATAAAAAAAAAAAATCATCTTTCAATTGTACCCAATTGATATTCCAGTATGTCACATGATCCATCTTTGGAGGTATTGCTCCACATAGAAATACGATATTTGCCACAAGTTATGGCACAATAGTCAGCGCATCACAAATATGATGTACTGGTGATTCTCCGTTAAATATTATGGGCGAAAGGAGATAAATGAAAAAAACAACTCCTCGTTGAATAGCATAATATGTGAGATTTTTCCTTGGCTAAATAGCAATACTATTACTCCGATGTACAATCCAATTATGAGTGTTGCAATGGACTCACTCATCCATCTATTCTCCTCTAAAAGATGCCCAATTACAATGCAAGCACAGAGTAGAGTAATAAACAACGTTATTGCAACCACTAAGGAGTGATCCGATGTACTGGAAAGGCCCATCTTCACCAGAAATGAACGCAGAGGACCCATCTGAACAACCATGGTCGGGTCAATAGGAGCGCCCATGGTTGAACTCGATCCTAGACAATTTTCAGTTTTGCTTCATGAAAACACAAACCTCGATCAACCAACCCCATGTCAAATAAAATCTAGCCTTGCAGAATTTAAACTCAGACCTACGCATTCCCAACTATAATAGGAAATTCTCACTATGAGCGGAACGCCAACCATTGAACCTCCAACGCTTTGAAGAAAAAACATGCACGAAGATAGTATTTCCGTCCACGTCTCAGCAAATTGACATGTATCGGCAACCTTCTGAAACTTGTAGGCCTTAGTTCCATTAAGTCACCCCACCATAACTTCCTTGTAGATAGCATTAAAAAAATGGTCGTGAGGTTGATAACAATCAGATGTTAAAACTCTATACCGACAGTCATCCTCCACATGGATTATCTCTCCTACGATATAGTTACTACAATTGTCGGCGTCGTCAGGGACAGAGAGGAATGATTGTAGCGCGTCCAATGCTTCTGAGACGCTACAACGTTTTTACCTCTGGAGAACCTGAAAAGAGTAAGGCAATTGGACACCAAGCTGGCAAAAACTCTGCCCAGGATTAGAACTCGAAATCGAAAAACTAAACATCCGGTCATTTTGCTAAGAAAATGCAGACAAATGTTAGGATTGTAGATGGTGGGTGTCCAACAAAGAAACCACTAGTCCTCTCCCATGCCCTTCAAACACTCCATTACATCCATAGACATAAGGTTGCAACGGTGCCAGACAAGTAGGAGCGAATAGTGTTGTTGTTTCTTCCTGAAACAACCTTTTCTTCTGCTCTAGTAATCTGAGTCGTTCAATCTGAAGCACGATGAGGCCTCTCTAAGTTTGCTTCTTCTGACCTGCGACGTTGTTGCTCCTGATATTGCTCGTCTTCGTTGCCGCTCTACTACCAACCCTGCAGGGAGGCTACAAGAACTCATTCTCTTTGTTGTTGTTGGTAGCTTCTTCAGTTGGAGGACATTTCAGCCTATCAGAAGCCTTTTCTTCTTGGACGCAAACAATAGTAACGTTGCCATTGCGAATTTCATATTTACCTGGGCCCTCCTATGAGGGAGTCAACCCAGACCTGCTCTGATACCATGTTGGTTTTCATTTATATGAGATATGAGAGATATTCGATATATTATTACAATTATTAGTGTTCCATATATATGGAACATAAGGTGACCATCCATGAAAGGATGCGTCCCTTGAATAATCAATAACTACTTATTATTATCATTTACTTATTATATACTATATTTAACAATCAATAATAATTATATTGTTAATTATTATCTTTAGAGAATGTATTCCCGATGTTGTCCAAACATCAACAATCGTGTCATTCCCTATCATACTTATCATTTTTCATCACTTCACCCCTTGTTCGTCTCCTTATCTTTTGGGATTTTCGAATGTACTGATCCAAGAAGGGATTATCTCTCATTTGATGGGAAGAAGGAGATGAAGGCCTAGATGTTTGTAGTTGGAAAAAGATAAAATCCAATCCTAAACCTTCTAGATGCTCTCCAAGGATCTCGAAGACAATGAAATGTCTCTCATAAGAAACTAATGGGACCCGTCAAAAATAACAATATAAAAATGCCAACCAAGGTAGAGTGTGTGTGGACAATGTTTTTCATGGTTAGGTAGAAGGCCCACACATTGTCTTCAACTTGGGGAAGCATAATGTGACCAGGGTAGACTCAAGGTGGGAAACATTTTTCATGCTTAGGTAGAAGCCCCACTTTGGCTTCAACTTGAAAACATATTAAAAAACCAAAGGAAATAAATGGGCTTGGAAAAAGGATGCATTGAAACCGAACTTCCAACACGCCCTCTACACAGGAACCCATAAATGAGACACTATGATCCCTTGTATGTCATGAACCTTGGAAACACTCCTTGACTTAGGGAATGCTTCACCCAATAGGTCACTTTGTCAACCCTCCCATACCTAAACTTTACAAGTTGCATAGGCTCTTTGAGTACTTGTTTAATTTGATGAGGTGGTTTTTGATGCACATGCTTATGTGACTCTTTTATTGATTTGATTTACTTATCATGATATGTTCGGCTCAAGATCCTTGGAGGGCATATTCATTGTCTTTGCAAGACCTTGCTTGGTAGACAATTTTGGAGGAACAAGCCTAGCTTGGGCTTCCCTGGGGCATGAACCCATAGGATGGATACCATCACATGCAGACCAAATGATGATGAAAACCTTTGGAGGCTTGAGAGACATTTTGGATGACCTCAGCTAGCCCCTACAAGCCCAACATTTTTCCTTTCGAGGTCAAAACATCACATTTGGAGGGTTTGACGTCACTTAGGACTAGGGCTTGGAAAGGTGGTGTGATTGACTTGACACTTGACACATTTGGATGGAGAGAGACCTTAAGTCATGAGAGGAAGGCCTTTGGAGGCCCAACATTTCACCTCCAAGCTCAACAAATTGCAAGTGCCAAAATGTTTCCCTAAAGGGGTGACATCATGCTTCTTTTAGGGTTTTTTATGTGAAAAAACAAATTTAAGGTTGTAAAGCAAAAAAGTAACGGTTGAGGATTTGTATAAATATCGATCATTTCTATTTCATTTCCATGATACCTCTCCCATTGTGAGAGGACTACTCGGTTGAAATTTACGCCCCACTTGGGAAAACCCATTCTCTCTCTCTCTCTCTCTCTCTCTCTCTCTCTCTCTTGTGATATGGTTTAGCTCTTATCTTATGGAATGAAGTGGTATGCTATCTCTTGCAGTCTCTTTCTCTTGCTTTGATGGTGAAAATACTTGGTAACTAGGGTTTGTCTTGGCATTTTTTGGAATTGGTAAGGAAAATGTGCACTTTGTTAGGTTTATTTCTTGTTCCACGATTGTTATTGGCTAGATCCTTGGAGGAGTATAAGTGTTTACAACCTCCACCAAGTTTTATTATTTTTTTTTGTTGAAAAGGCTATTGCAAAGGTTGTTAAGAGGAGTAAAAGGGTTTACACTCTCCTAGACTTTACCTTGTTAAGGTTGCTATCTCAAGGGAGTAAAAGGACTTACACCCCTTGAGATTTAGTAGACCTAACTTAATACAAGAAGACTCCATAACCTATTTGGAAAGGCAATAATCTTTATTTTCATCCGAGAAATAAATTGTTTGCATTGATAAATGTGATTTAGAGAGATATTGATTTTGTTCAGGTTGGAATCTTTTCTTGATGCTTTAAGCTTTCTAAGGCCTCCAGGGAATCTTAATTGTCCTAGTATTAGTGGGGCTATAATTTAATAAATATACAACCATTAGTGTAGCAACAAATCACTATATATCTTCAGCTTTAACTTGCATTTCAACTGAGGAAATTTGCTTGTAAGCCATATTATCATTCTACTGCTTATTGGTGAACTTTTTGTCAAATTACTTGCTTATTCTTGTGATTGGACCTTGTTGTTGTATAAAATATTTGCTACAACCATTTGGATGTTACAAATATACTCTAAAAACGTCATACAACAACCCAATAATACCACTAAAGTTCATGTTAAAGTATTGGAAACTAATCTACTTGTTTTATGATCCATTTCTCAATAAATCTTTGATGCTTTGAGTGGTTATATCTGTAGTAATTAGCTTTATTCCTTGTTGATATATATTTTTGTTTACTACAGTAGTTTGGGACAACAAGCTTAACTAGCTTGTCCACTTAAGCTTGATCTTGTATACTTGTCTCTTCTTGTGTCTCGGGCAGGTACAACTATCTTTTGAAGGTATACTACTTCTTGGAAACCTCTCCTCATCAATGAGACTTCATCACTTTCCATCTCATTTCCCCTTAGGGTCACTATTGGAGAGGCATTTTGGATAAGTTTTGGGCTCTGCACCAAAAATGAAGTCTAAGAACAAAAGACAATCATAAGATGGACCAGAGTGCACGAGGAAGCAAATGCCAAGGAGCAGAACGGAGCAACACGCGGAAGGAGAAAAGCAATTATAAACCGTAGGGTTTCAGGACATTTTGTCCACTTTTGTAATGGGTTTTGGGGGACACTTTGTCCACTTTTGTAACGGGCCTAGCCTTATTGGTATGTAAATATGTAATAAAGTAAATAGTGAGAGGCATGTGTGAGATATATGTGTGTGATGGTACATGTAAGTTGTGAATGCTTTTTGGTAAGGAAGTCTAGCAAAGGAAGAAACCTATAGTATGACTGAGGAGTGAACTCGCACTACAGCAAAATAACTAGGTAGGTTTGGTATGATATTATTGTTGCATATTTTGTAGCATAGTGCACAGTTATAATAAAGATACTAATCAAAAATATAAGAAGACAACCATTGTGGATGTACCCCAAGTTGGATGAACCGCAGAAATTTTTGTGTTATTGATCTGGATTATTTTCGGCACGAAATGAGACATGAGATATAATAAAGAAATTCACAAAGATATCGTAGATATCTAATAATATAACAAAAATGTATCGGAGATGCAACCATAAACACAGATATACAGCAATACACGATTTTCTATTAATGAAATAAATGTACAGAGACTGTAAAAATACAGAGTGAAAGACTCGCTAGAATCATGGCAGCTTACCTCTGAGAAGAGATGTGACGGATACTCGCATTCATAAGAGGATGATTACAATGAGGCTCTGAACGCCTTTTTACACTAAAAAAGAATGCCAAAAACCATAGACATCCAAAAATCTAACCCTAGGAGATGAAGTGCCAAAAGTCGTGTGGGCCCCGTTTCTGTAAGTTAGTACATCAACTTCCCGAGGTCGTAACGTTTGCATACGATCTTTGTTTTAGGCGTATGATAGCCCGTTGGAAAGGTATCGTGGAGGAGATTCATTTTGGGGGCTCAATCATGGCCCCGGAAGTTAAAAACTGCTAAAAATAGTAAATTGTCAAAATTGGCAGAAAAGTGTTTTGAGCCAGTTGGGAAAGGTGGGTGGCCACCAATATCCACCTAAATCAATCCTCCCTCCTTAAGAAGCAATGGTCTCCATTGGGTTGAGTGGTCAGGGGAGAGGAAAAAACGTTTGTTGAATATGAATCCTGGTGAGTTGCTTAGCTTGTTGGAGACGTCGCGCTGCTCGGTTTGTAGAATGCTATCACGAGCATGCTGCCGGAAGCTTTGGACCTTTTTAAACAGTCTGGATACATGAGATTCTTTTGTGGAGAATGAACCTTTACACTTTTCTACAATCTTGTCGACCTGCTTCTGTTGGATAGAAGGTGCTTGGGCCGATGTTGTAGTGGTTGCAGTATCCTTTTGTTCACCTTTTGAACAGATTGTGAAGAAGCTGAATTTTGTAGTATGAGATACTACCTTGCGACACTTTTTAGGTGTAACAGTAGTCGAAACTACCTCTGGCATTCCATAGAGATGAGCCCCTAGAGAAACAATGACACTGCGGGGTCAAGACTCATAAACAACATGGCGCTTCCACATATATGGTTGGCCCAAGGGAACATCACAAACATCCAGTGGGGCAATGTTATGATCCCAAGCCAATTTTTTGCTTGGAATCACTAACTACCATTGATCTATTTGATGTGCATGTGGATATTGAAGTTGTCTCAGTTATTTAAACGGTGTTTATATAAGATTTATCCAACACATGCAAGATCAAAACACATTCAAGATATAGAAAACACAAGCATAGATCTGACCTTTATTATAAGAAGCATGAATCAGATACAATAGAGAGCAGATCTGGAATAATCCTCAGATGGCCCCAATAGATAATAGATACGAGCTGCTACAAAATGCTCCCGCTAATACAAAATAAGCTTCCAAAGGCTGGATAAGAGATGAGGACCAATACAAAGTAGATCTGAGTTGTATGAATACCAACTCCTCAAGCTGGAGGATGCCACGCTCTAGTAGAAGGATGAAAACCTCAATAATTCAGCCCAATTGAAGGAAGACTCCAAATGAGTCCAAACTCTGCCAACTGATATATAAGGGTGATAAGATCCCCCTGCTGGAGTCTTAGGCCGAAATGCTAAGGAAAACCCCTCCAAAAGTTGAATCCTCTAATGAAATTGCGCCCTCATGGATGCTTGAAGCCCTAGATAACTCGGCCCTAATGAAGGAGGCCTCCAAATGCTTTGAAACTCTCCAGGAATATAGATCGGGCTATGGAAACCCCGTAGAAGAAGTTTCAGATCTAGATTCTAGGTAGAGCTCTCTAGATCAGAGAAATACTGAATCACGGGACGTCCTCTTTGCCTCAAAGTCGTCCCAATCTGTAGCTGAAGATTTGATGATGATAACTCTTCAAGAAAACCCTTAAAGTGATGGTTGAGGACCTGCAAGTAAAACCCAAGTGTCAGAATGCCCAAAATCTCTTCTGATCAGCTAGATCGAACTCTCCTTTAGAGAAGGATGCGCCCTTGCTGGAAACTCCTGAACAGTACGGCCTTGCTGCTTTCTGAATCGATAGGTGGATAGGTGTTGAGTGTAGAATGGTGTGGGTGGAGTATTTCATCCCCGAGACCAAGATTTGGAACAAGGTGAGTGGGTCTTTCACCACTGAGTTGCTCACAAGGGTTTGTAACAGCAAAACCCCCAAACTGTATGCTCAAGAGCAATAACAAGCAAATACCAAAATCCAGAATGAATCATAGGTGCGCCCCAGCCTTCTATTTATACTTTTTCTTCTATTTCTCTGTTGAGTTAGATTAACTCCCAGGGTTAACTCTTCCAGCGCTTCTATTCTTTCATTGAGTTATCTTTTACTCCTTTTTACCTTTTCCTCAAGTCAACTTAAGAATATAACCTTAGTCTAGTTGACCTTTCCCCTTGGTGTGAGACTATGGCCTAGCGAAGATGCCTAGGCCACTGAGTCTCCTTAATACCTCTTCATCAAGAGGTGGGGGACATTACAGACAACATCACATAATACATCATCCTTGGAAGGGTTGGATGCCGTATGACAATCGACATTGTTGGTCGAAACAGAGATCTCGTCCTTGGCAAAGCCACCCGATGTTTTATGGTTGTGGGTGTGGTGTTGTCGACAATCCCAACTGTATGACGACCTATGCTAAGATGAGGTTTTTTTGGCTACTACTATCAATGATTAAGTGCAACAAGGTGCCTTTTACCCACATCTGTGAATGAAAGAGGCACTCTCCTTCTTCTGACTCGTCTGGTTCACCAGGTTGGAGCTTAGTGGTAGCAACGGTGGCACTGGGTTCCGCGTCAATGATCTGTCTTCCCCTTTCTGGTTCTGGCTCAAAGTCAGAATCAGCATCTGACTCAGAGGCTTTCACTTCGGCCACCCGCGATTACTTTGAGCGACATTCAACAGTGTTATGCCAAGGGCTCTTATGGAATTCGCACCACTTCCCGGCATCTTTCTTTGTCTTTCCGGTGTCCTTATTTGCTTGCAGCTTGGAATGGTTGTCCTGATACTGTCCATCTTTGCTCTGTCCTTTGTTCTGTGGGTTGGGGCCGCCATTTCCTGGCTTTTGTTGTGCGGGTATCCCAGGCCCAAATTGTCGTGTCTTTTGTTTGAGCTTCTGCTCAATTTTGAAGCGGATGACTAAGAAGCGAATGACTAAGAAGGATGACGTCTCCCCTAGGCCTTACCACCCTAAAGAGAAAGAACCATCCCATTGTGGTGACATTGGGTGGGATTGGTTCCTGTTACACTAGTTTGACTCTCCAACCTTTATCCTTTATCCTTGCTACAAACTGTGCGATAACATTTTGGCGCCACTACCAGGGAACACTGAGTCAATTCTCCTCAAGACGACACTTTTCGGTAAGCCTTGCCTCTAGAGTTTCCATCTTACCTGGCGACTCCACTAGGGTGTTTTCCCTTTTTCTTTGATAGTTTCAAGCAAATTATCTGGCGACTCCACCAATGACGACGCGTAGCGGGCAACAGTACTCAAACCCGTCTATTGTGGCAACTATCACCCTAACAAACCCTACTCCTCCACTGGATCCACACAAGTGGTCTCACCCAGAAGCTTTAGATTGTTTTAACTTAACCAATATCCAAGGTGGATTACATGACTTGCCCAAAGACGCCAATTCCTAGTTTCCACTCTTCTCAGGAAGATGGGTTCCCGACAACTCACATTGGGCCCAGTTTTGTGACAGCTTCGACTTTCATCAAACTAGTCAAGAACACCTTGATATATTTATGAGACTTTTTGCAAGCTATCTTATACATGATGCCAAGATTTGGATCGATGCTTACCCGAAAGGAAGCATAAAAAATGTTGAAGAGCTGGAAAAGGCTTTCAAAATAAGGTGGTGCAATATTGAACACACACAAAACTTGTACTCTCAATACCTTGATATTTGCAAGGGTTCCTATGAGGGCGTTAGGGATTTCAGTGATACGTTCAATCTTCTCCTCAAAAAGGTCCGACCAAAACTAAGCTCGAAAGAAGCTATTCTCAAACACTACTTAATCTCTTTGGAAGGAATTTTACAATTCACCCTCAGAGACCGGTCACCCTCAACCCTAGAGGAAGCACAAGATTTATCTTATCAAATTGAGAGGAATCTTGAATTCGAGGACTACTTCTGTTAGGTTAACCTCTCACGCAATAATAACTTTTGGGATCCTAGTGATGAGTTTCTCACTAAACCTAAGCTCCCGAAAATTTTTCAAGTTGAACTCACACCTCCCAGGAGGAAATGGAGCTCTTCCCATGCCCATATACAGGATGTCTGTCTTCAAGAACTTCCCGCAAAAATTGAACCTTCCCAGGACAAGGAGGAGGAGATTGAAGTCTCTCCGCCACAAACCTTTGAGCATGATCCTCTTGAAGAGTTTCCTCTCTTTATCCACCAAGTAGAAAACGCTAGTTCTAAGAGCAGTGAGGTCACACCTTTCTACGTCACTCTCCAAGACAATAGCTCCCTCCTCCGTAACTGTGTTTTGCACCCAAATGCTACAACCAATATTATGACGGAGGCAATCATGCATCGATTGGGTTTGAGCCTTCCACAACCAAATACCAGAGGTGGTTTTGCAAAAGGAATCATTAAGGATCTAGAAGTTGCATTTGACTCCTGCCCTAGTTCTCCTTTCTTTATAAACGGGATGGTCGTAGACGCCTTGAACAATTTGGGTATCATCCTCCACAAGAGCCTCATAAAGCACTTAGCTAGAAGTTTTCAGGAACAGGGATCTAAAGTAACCATCCCTCACCCCGAAGGAAGATTCTTCACCCTCCACAATGAACCCCTCGTAGGCTCCCCAGTCGAAACCCGTGATGAGTTAAGTGACCAACTCTTGTGTATTGACAGTGATGTCAATAATTGGTTTGTCCAGGAAGGAAAGTTAGATATTGACACCATTGAAGAATCCGCGGCAATTTGGACTTTGAAATTTGATGGATCTCACTCAAGCTCCGGATCAGGCGTTGGAATTGTCTTGACAGCCCCTTCCAGTGAAGCCTTTTACCACTCGTATAGGCTAGAATACCATTCCACCAACAACATTGCCGAGTATGAGGCTTTGATCCTATGTTTCAACTTAGCAATTGACAAAGGTGTTGCACACCTAAGGGCAAAAGAAGACTTGGACCTCATAGTATCACAAGTAATGATGAAATTTGTTACAAAGAATGAGAAGTTGAAGAAGTACCGAGACTTAGCTCAATCCCTTTCAAAATCCTTTAAGATAGTGTCGCTTGAGGCCATTCCTCGAGAATATAACCACATGGCAGATGCCTTGGTTGTTTCTACTTCCACCCTACAACCTTGTGAAGGACCACTTCGTGACTTATGCAAGATGGTAGTCCTCTTTAGGCCTTCTATTCCTGATAACTTGGAGCATTGGCAAGTCTTTGAAGACGATGACCAAATCATCATGTTCATGAAAAACACCAAATAATTCACCAAGTCACAAATTAACATTCTGGCTGACTCCATGAACTTGGAGGTTATAAACCTTCAAAACAATACCTTACCTAAAGGTTGTGTTCACTTGGAAAGTTTCTTTGACAGACATGATGTTTTCAAAGGAAAAAGGCCCAACAAACAAGCAGATGAAGCCCTAGAATTCAACATTGGTACAGAGATAGACCCAAGGATGGTCAAGATAGGAAAAGGCACCACTGAAAAGGAAAGGTTGGAAATACTAGCACTTATCAGGGAATTTAAAGACATCTTTGCAAAGAACTATGATGAGTTGAAAGCCTATAGAGGAGATGTTATCCAGCATGCCATACCCTTGGTAGAAGGAGCCAAACCTTTCCGACAAAAGCTAAGACATATTAATCCAAAGTTAGCAAGACAAATACAGAAAGAACTCCAGAAAATTGTTGGCGCTGGTATCATAGCCCCTATTCGATATTCTTCTTGGATGTCAAATTTGGTAGTTGTCCGAAAGAAGACTGGTGACATACATGTATGTGCTGATTTCTGCAACCTTAACCAATTATCCTTGAAAGAAAACTACCCTCTCCCAAACATGGAACATATGCTGCAAAGGGTTACCGGGGCAGGGATTATGTGCATGTTGGATGGTTTTTCTGGAGACAACCAAGTCTTTCTCAAAAGAGAAGACCAGCTCAAAACAACATTTACTACACCCTGGGGAACCCTTATGTACTTAAGTATGTCGTTTGGTCTTATGAACATCGGTGCTGCCTTTCAGAGGGCAATGGATTTTGCCTTTACGGATCTTATACAAAAAATCATAGAGATTTACCAGGATGACTTCACTGTTGTATCAAAAGACAGAAAAGACCACCTCTCGCACCTCAGGATTGTTTTTGAACGTTGTAGGAAGTATGGCATCTCGCTAAACCCCAAGAATTCTGTTTTTGGGATTGACGAGGGAAAATTGTCGGGTCACGTGGCTTCAAAAGGAGGGGTCTCCATTGATCCTGAAAGGGTCCAATCAATAAGAGATGTCTGTACCCTAGTCAACAAAAAATCCTTACAATCCTTTTTCGGAAAGATCTATTTCATTCGAAGATTCGTTCTGAACTTTGCAGAAACCATAAAACCCATAAGTGCTTCGCAAAAAAAGGATGTTCCTTTCAGATGGGATGACAAGGCCATCAAGTATTTCGAGGATATAAAGGATGCTATCTCCCAAGCCCCTGTCTTGATCATCCCTTATTACTCATGAGTTGAAAGCCTATAGAGGAGATGTTATCCAGCATGCCATACCCTTGGTAGAAGGAGCCAAACCTTTCTGACAAAAGATAAGACATATTAATCCAAAGTTATCAAGCCAAATACAGAAAGAACTCCAGAAAATGGTTGACTATGGTATCATAGCCCCTATCCGATATTCTTCTTGGATGTCAAATTTGGTAGTTGTCCGAAAGAAGATCGGTGACATACACCTATGTGTTGATTTCAGCAACCTTAACCAGTTATCCTTGAAAGGCAACTACCCTCTCCCAAACATGGAACATCTGTTGCAAAGGGTTACCGGGGCAAGCAAGATGTCCATGTTGGATGGTTTTTCCGGATACAACCAATTGTTGCTCAAAAGAGAACACCAGCTCTAAACAACATTTACTACGCCCTAGATAACCTTTATTTACTTAAGGATGTCGTTTGGTATTATGAACGTTGGTGCTACCTTTCAGGGAGCAATGGATTTTGCCTTTAGGGATCTTATACAAAAGATCATAGAGATTTACCAAGATGGCCTCATTGTTGAATCAAAAGACAGAAAAGACCACCTCTCGCACCTCAAGATTGTTTTCAAACGTTGTAGGAAGTATGGCATCTCTCTAAACCTCAAGAAGTCTGTTTTTGGGATTGACGAGGGAAAACTGTTGGGTCACGTGGCTTCAAAAGGAGGGGTCTCCATTGATCCTGAAAGGGTCCAATCAATAAGAGATGTTCGTCCCTAGTCAATAAAAAATCCTTACAATCCTTTTTCGGAAAGATCAATTTCATTCTAAGATTCGTTCTGAACTTTGTTGAAAGGATAAAACCCATGAGTGCATTGCTAAAAAAGGATGTTGCTTTCAAATGGGATTACAAGGCCATCAAGTCTTTCAAGGATATAAAGGATGCTATCTCCCACGACCCTGTCTTCATCAGCCTTGATTACTCACAAGATTTCATCATATTCTCATTTTCCTCCCAGGATACCATTGCAGGTGCTCTAATGCAAAAGGACGTCCATGACTATGAACACCCCGTAGCTTTTATAAGCAAGGTCCTTAGAGATTCCGAATTGAATTACACAATCACTGAGAAACAAGTGTATGCCTTGGTAAAATCCATTAAACACTTTAGAAATTATATCGGCTACAATAAAATTAAGGCTTATGTCCCTTACCCAGCAGTAAAAGATGTCCTATCACAACAAGATTGCATGGGAACTAGGGGAAAGTGGGTATCCAAAATCCAAGAGTATGACATAGAAATAAATCCCACCAAAATAACAAAGGGACAAGGTTTGGCCCAGATGCTGAAAGAAAGCAACCAAGAAGCCATACAAAAGGTCGAGAGTGAACAAGTAAATGCGGTAGTCAGTGACCTAGAGCATGATGAGTGGTATTCTGATATTGTCTATCATCTAAAGAACTTGTCTTGTCCTAATCACCTAGTAGACTACAAAAGAAGGGCTTTAACACTAAGGGCAATGAAATATTGTTTGACCGAAGATGGCCTTGGTTGGAGAAATCCTGATGGGATCATACTTAGATGTGTCAACAAAGAAGAGGTAAAGAAGTTGTTGGAGGAATTACACTCTGGATACTGTGGTGGACACTTTGCAGCCCGTACTACTGCTCACAAAATCTTGAGGGCTGGGTATTATTGGCCAACACTTTTTTCCGACACTCACCAACATGTCTGATCGTGTCAGCCCTGTCAGTACTTCTCCAGTAAGCCGAAGCTCTCAGCAAAACCCCTAAAACCCGTAGTGATAGAAGCAACAAGTTTTCAGCAGTGGTGTTTAGATTTCGTTGGTGAGTTTAAAGATAATTGGAGTAATGGCTACCGATGGATCCTAACAGCCACAGACTATTTCAACAGATGGGTTGAATCCATTCCCTCAAAGAAAGCCACTGAAGAAGTAGTCATGAACTTTTTGGAACAGATCATAACTAGATTTGGTATCCCTTCCAAAATCACTACAGATAATGCCAAAGATTTTAGCTCACACGCTCTGGGCAGACCGAATAACAACAAAGACCTCCACAGGAAAGACCCCTTTTGAGTTAGTATATGGAATAGAAGCAAAACTTCCTGTGAACCTCCAGATTCCCATCCTCCGTTTCGCCCAACCATATCCTACAGATGGGGAACCAATCCAAGGACGAATCAACCAGCTAATAGAGTTAGATGAGACCAGACGAAACACCCTTGGTCAGATGGAAAGAAACGAGGAGAAGATAAAAAGTGCCTTTGACCGTAAATCTAAGTAAAGAAACTTCACTGAAGGAGATCTCGTATTGTTATGGGATAAAATAAAGGAGAAACCTGGTATGCATAAGAAGTTTGACAGTTTATGCACAGGTCCTTGTAAAATCATGAGTCATGCAGGTATGAACTCTTTTAACCTAGGCACCATTGAGGGAGAGGCCCTAAAGTTGCCAGAAAACGCTTTACACATCAAGCGTTACCATCCACCAGCAACCTAACTTCACAGGTAAGTGCAGGTAAGTAGGCATTTTGCATTCGTGTATTATACCATTTGCATTACATGTTAGTTTGCTTCCACATTTACATTATTGATTGTCTTATTTCAGTATATATATCTATGTATGTTGGAGTGGCATTCCCACACCAATTTTGTTACTAATGTTTCTTTTGAGATCGAGCAAGTCAGCAGGTTATGCCAGAGATGTTGAGGTTCTCATGCGCTCTACGGTGAGTACATGTCCCCGAGTTTGAGCCAGATGTTATCTCCTACTTTTAGGGATAACTAGGAGATCATGTCTCAAGGTCCACATGTGTTATCGGACTAATTGGTAGGTGCGGACACTAACAAATCTCCCTAGATCCACCTGGATCTAGAACAAAACAGGACAGGACATGACTATTTCCCTAAATTATGACCATTGAATTAGCTAGTAAGTAGGAACAAGTGACATATCTTTGTATCGCTTCCTTGAGTCTTTGTTGCTCCCGCTTCGCTCCGATGCTCTCGTGGGGTCAAGGCCAAGAAAACACAAACTAACCAAAGTGAAGATAGCAAAATGTATTCAATCGTCAACTTATGTATATGATCAAGGAGTTACACAATAAAGTAAGAACGACTTTATGGGAAAAGAACATATCGCTGCATCATATTAATCGAAAGTAAAAGATACAACCTGATCGCCTTGATGTTGCAAGCTTCCTTTCGGTGACTCTTGGTTCCAACACACACACTTGCTCTGTCCTTGCATGAAAAAGACTCAATTCTTCTTGATAGACCTACTAGAGTCTCCAAGCTTCTGTTCAAGCTAGATTCTTCACACAATTCCTTCACCAATTCTCCAATTAATCTTGCTTAACCTTTTCCATGAGAATCCTTTCAATATATAGGAGAGGATGAGATGGTTACATGGATGAGAATGATCCCACCAAATCAGGGAAACCAGTAAAATGATAACCATTCGAATGCCAACCCATTTTCTAGAAGATTCCCTTCTAGAACCATCGAGACTTCATCTTTTTTCCAAGCTTGAAAACAAGTTCGCACCCTAAGTATAGAGCACAGTGTCAGAAGTTCGCACCCTAGCTGAAGGTGGCCTGCGAGAATGGGTCATTCTCACACCCTAGGCTATAAGCAGACTGCGAACTCACTTTGAAAATAGGTTTTCTGGAAGGAGATAAATGCCACTTTTCTCAGGACAAAGTTCTTCTTGGGAGCCTGAGTACACCATTTGTTAATACATCACCGAGATGACCAAATCATGTGTAACAACAGGTCCTAGACATGGAGTATCGAGGGAAGGATTGACTTTAGCATGGCACTAGAGTGCCCACCTTTTCTTTCTTCCAACATCTTTATCTTGTCAACAGCAGCAACATCCACCACCATCAGCTCGGTCCTGTGCTAGAGATGGTTCTTGATCCATGAGGTAATTAGTCTAGGTATCATGGTATGTGTCACATTGATCATCAAAAGCCCTGAATATGTGCATCTGATTCATTTTATTTCTAACGACTGCTTGGATCTTACACTTACCCACTTGACCATGTTTGGGGGAATTGGCAAGATGCCCTAGTAAGCCTGTGTCTGTAGGTTTTGGTTAGGCACTGGGAGGATTTCTGAAAATCCATTGTCCGCTCCCATCACCACACCACTCTTTCATCTTGTTTCTCTCTCACCTATCCTATTCCACTTGTATGGGCACTAGGTTGACCTATTTTCAAGATTGCACCTTATCTCGTGGGAAGAAGGGGCTAAAGGCCCAGAAGGTAAAAGCAAGCTGCTAAAGCATAAAATTATGGGAATAAAACCTCGAGATGCTTTGCCCAGGGATCCCCAAGAAAGCAATAAAAGGATTCTCAGCAAGAAATAAGAGGGACTCGAAAAAGTAATAAAACAAGACCTAACCAGAGGATAGGGGGTCTCATCACGAGCCAACCTATTAGGTCCACGGGTACCTAGCAGTATGAAATTGCCACTAGCTGGCTACCACACCAGGGCAGTGACTCTTGGTTGCATGGCTAGGGGAAAGGGGACCTCATCACGAGCCAACCTTCTCATTTCTGGGAAATTACTTGTGGGTAACGTTGTCACCACTAGTCACCACACAAGTGCAATGTCCCCTGATTAGCTCTTGAACAAAAAAAGGAGAAAAAAAGCAATAAAAGATAAAAGAATAAAAAAGAATAAGAATAAAATGAAAGAATGGGCTTGGAAATATTTGCATCCAGGACAGGTATAACTCGCCTTCTACAAAGGCACCCACAGGTAACGTTTCTTGCATCCTTGGCCCTCATTGCACCCAGATGCTTGGACATCCCCTGACCACATCACCCACTTTGATGGCTTGGATGAGGTCTCTTCCGAGAACTTTCTTGTTCTAGTGGACACTAGCCCAATAGGATGCCTTATCTTTTTCTCCAAACTTCTATTGCAGGCTTGTGTAACGTCTTTGAGTTGTTAACTGATGTATTACGGATTTTGTGCACATGTTTTAAAATATTGATGATGAGATGTGATTCACATTGCTATGATCCTTGTGACTGATGAGTACATGGAGGGCATAACTATTGATGTGCAAGAACATGTCCAACGGACAGGTACCATTTTGAACTGGTACACATGGGGAGATGATCAGTTCGGACCTCCATGGGGCTAAAGAGCCCATCAAGTGGATGTTGAGACCACATCAAGGGGCAAAGATAGGACAAATATGGATCATGGGCTTTGCATCAGAGAAGAAGAGGACGTTCTGCCAGAGGCACTTTGGCAGAGCTTGACCTAGGGAGATTGACCCTCTTTCAGTGGAACGTTAGCCTTGGAAGTCCTAGGTTGTCACCCATGATGATCATGACGTCATCCAGCCTTATGGACGTCTTGGGAGGCATACTTGGCAGAGTTGGCATGTGTGACATGATGGAGAAGCCCAGGGAGGGCTAATGTTTTTCTCCAGGATGCCCCACTTGCCCAAAAAGGGGCTAACGTCTCCCTCAGAGGGGCTTGACATCTTACTTTAGCTTGATTAGGTTTAAATTTTTAGCATTTAATGTAAAAACAATATGATTTAGTATTTTGGCCTTGTCGGCCTTTTACATGACCTAAAATGTAAATTTAGGTCATGATATTGTATAAATGAAGGATTTTCACCTTTATTTTTTCAAGATCTCTCACTCACTCGTTAGTGAGATCTGAAATTTGTGTTAGACTTGGGCTATTTGGCTGATTTGGTGAGGCGCAATTGTTGAAAGAAGATTTGCATGGCATGTTTTGGCATTTCTCTTGATGGAAGGTGTTACAACTAGGGTTTGCTATGCTTTTTCTTGGTGATATGTAAGTATTTTTCTGCAAAACGTCTTGATTGAATGGTTGCATTATTTATTTCTTGCATATATTTATAATTTTGTTGAATAAAACCCTAAGTGAATTAAGAGAATTTTTCAGCCATTGTTGAAGAAAGAGAGAGCCTAGCCATAGCTACACTCTCATTTCTTCTTCATTTTTGCTAGCCATACCATTTATAAATTGACAAGAAGGAGACGCCTTAAAGCCTAGGTTTTCTACACTTTGGGGCAATTTTTCTAGGGTTTGCTAGTAAAGCCTTGTTCTAGCAACACTTTTCTTCATCAAACCTTCTTGTCTTGGTTTTATGCTTCATCTTCAGCTAGTCATGATTGCCATTGAGTTAAGGAAGGAGGAGAAAGCACCGAGGCCTAGTTCTCCTACACCAAGGTGAGCCTCTCTCCCCTAGGGTTTTGACTTTGAGGCTTTTCTTTAGCAACACCTCAAAGCTTCTCCCCCTAGTCCTTAGTCGTTTTCCCTTTGCATCCTTTAGCTCTTTCTTCCTTCACTCTTTGACTCCAATAACACTAAGGCACTGATCTAAAAGACACCTTGCTTTGAAGTGAACCTGATCACAACAACTTTCAAAATCTTGAATCAAACCCTAACTACTAACCCTAGCTTAGGAACTAACCTAACTAACCTATTGTTGTCGTCATCCGTAGTTATAATAACATCGATGCAGCTAAATGTTTTTTCTTTATAAGCAATTGAATGGGGATTAAAGGCATTAATTTAACGAAGTGTTGATTTATTGCATTGAATGCCATATTGTTTCAGCATTTATTGAAGAAGTGACATAACTTTCATTGTTATTTATAAACATTGACTTCGTCAATATTTATTATCAAATTTCTTATAAGTGTATTAGATAGTCATTGATTTACATGAAGTACTAACCCATTGATCTCATCTTTATTATTGGTTGTTTAGCCGAACTATCTGCTCGGTGGTGACTTGTGAGGAGGGAATAACTACTTTATCATGTAGTCCTTTGCCTTCTCAAAACCCCAGGTCACCGAGGACGTCTCTCATGGGCCTTACCACCCTAAAAAGAAAGAACCATCCCATTGTGGTGACATTGGGTGGGATTGGTTCTTGTTGCGCCAGTTTGACTCTCCAACCTTTACCCTTTATCCTTGCTACAAACTGTCCGATAGCAGAGCCCATCCAAGCATTCAACCCACAGTAATAAAAGGACACTTATCAACAAGCAAGGAAAGAAATACTTGGACCAAACCGGATAACTTCAACGTTAAAGACACCACCCGTATACCATATGCCGCTAGTGTATGATCGCACTATTCTAGACATAACAATCAATAAGGTATATACTTTGAAGGAATTTATAAAAAGTTGTTTAGAATTGATGGAAGATGAGACAAAACTGAATACACTACATAGGATTATTGATCAATTTACACAGAAAGAAATGAAGAGGATAAATAGGGAGTTTGGATTAAGTGCACATATAGGATAATATGACATGGATAATGTCATCTTGGGATTAGGGTCAGACGTTGGTGTTCTCCCAAGAAAGACATAGAAAATGATGGGGAAACTGAAGCTACTATGGTCGACTGTGCAGTTGAGGTTGGATAACCAACATAAGATAATATTGATCGGGAGACTGATAGGAGTACCTGTGAACATAGATAGAGTACGCATTGTTGTTGACTTTGAAGTCATTGAGATTGTGGATAACTGTTAGTCGTACCCCGCTTTTCTTGGAGTGGATTAGGCCTTCCACAACCAGGATATTATCAACCTAAAGAAAAGAGAGATGATTTTTCAAGGAGGCTTACAAGTCACTATACCATTAGACCCGATTGAGGCATGAATATATGTGGATCCCATAAGAAAGGAAATTGATAACTTATATAATATGACAATGGACATGGATGACTACATCAATTCCATTGGAGATGGTGCACTTAGTTGGAAAAGCATAAGCTATAACGCATCATACTCGAAGGAAGGACTTGGAACACTGGAAGCACATGTTGCATGAAGTATCAACCAAAAGGTGTGCGTGCATTACTCGCTCTTTATGTTGGATCGGAATAAAGATACGCGATACACCAAAGTTCGACGAATTAGCTGAAGTAAGTTCTTTTGTTAACGAATCCGAGTTGCAGATACCTAAACATCAAAGGTTGTTAGCGTTAGATGTTACAATAAGAGAAACCCCAACGAGATGGTGAGCAATCCACAAGGAAGGGATAGAGGATTGGAAACAATGCAAAAGGTTGATGCAAATCAAGTTTGGAACAAAAGATAATTTTCCTAAGTATACATGCATGAGCGATCCGAGAGACCATGTGGCACGGTGTATGAAAACTTGCAAGAAAGTGTTCCCAGAAGTTGGTATTCAGAACTAGAATTGTCTAGGGCAACAAAAAATTGGGAGGAGCTCATCCAAAAATTTAACATTTATTTTTACGCCGAGTCACCTTTAGTTGATGCAGTATTACAAGTTATTATACAAAAAAAAATTATGCAAGAAGGACAAGTAGAATTAGTACCTACATATAGTGCACATAGAGAGTCTGCGACATCACATGAATTATTGGAATGTTATAACATTATCGAAGACGATAAAGAATCAAGATGAAGAAGACTCGATAAATGTACATGCATTGGAAATTAAATGGGAGCGTGATGTAGTAGGTCCAACACTATAAACCGACACATACACGAAGCCCTTAAGAGTGAAAAGTGAACATTGAAACAAAAGAGAAACCAAAGTTTGCAAACATTGGGGATTATTGGAATAATGAGACTGTGGAAAATATCGTAGACTTACTGCACGAGTATCAAGATATTTTTCGAACCACCTTTTTCAGAGATGAAGGGAATAATTAATCTTCCAACCACCAACATTTATTCCATGATCCACTATATGATTGCAAGGTGTATGACACACTTGTCCCACAATGCATAAGTAAGGATAAAATTTAATGTATGGTTCCCATTCTTACATTTACCATTATGTATCATCAATCACTGCTACTAATATGATGTGAGTTAATGCTTAAATCTAATCAATATGTGGCCATGTTTATTACTCTAAAACTTGTTCAACCACAATGGATGATAAAATAATTTCACAAGCATGGGAAAATTAAGAAATGAATTGACAAGAATTGAAGTCAATCACTTGGAAGTTGAATGTTTGGAAATAAAAGTGAGATATCTAAGACCTTTGCAGAGTAACTAACTCATAGTTTGATCTCTAATGAGTTATGGTTCAATTATAATAATTAGTAGAACTATAGATAAATGACTTGTCATCCAAGAAGCCTATGCTAAACAAAGTAAGATCAGGGGGACTAAGATGAATCTAGTTGATGAAAATCACCTCTGACCTGACAAATTACTTCTCATGTTTTCTTGGCATAGTGTTTCACCCCAAAAATACTTAGACATAACATTGTCTTTCCCTGTGATGTTTTGAACTCTATGCATTCCACCAAAGGAAGAAAATGCACATGGAGGTAGGATGGACTGTTGAAGAGCTTAAATTTTCTTACTGGAGACACAACCAATTAATTTAGCATTCGATACATTTTCGGACCCCACCTTAAACCAAAAAACAAACTAAGATAAAAAAACAATAAATAAAGAGTTGGGGAACAAAACAGAAGGAGGGAAAATGTGTTTTACCTCTAGGGAATTGCTAGATCTATCCATGAGCTAAAATATGTAAATGAGGAAAAAAAATAACAAGGGGAACTTGGAGAAACAAACCAAGGAAGAAAAGTGTGTGTTTTTCCATTTGGGTTTTTGTCGAGCCTTACAGTAAGTAATGTTACCTCCTCACACCTAGGGATAACTACATGAGATTTTTTATCCATGATCCACATTTTAGACATGAGTTCTAAAGAAGACATTCTCGAATCTCCAAAGATAATTACCCACCTATGCCTTCCATTACATCCTCAACTCACTCATATCATATGTCATGGTGCATTACACACTAACATACCTTGTTCTGATACTTTATATTGAGTGATAATGTCAATGTTTTGGGCATGAAAATAGTGATCATGGGTTGAATTGGATTACAGATCATGATTCTTTGTATTTATGCTTTTTTCCTTGTTTCACCTTGGTAGTCATCATTTTATCCTAGTCAAGTGTTGTCACTCTTGGAAAAATTTGTACTACTAGGGGACCTTAATAGGGGTAATGTGTCCATATCCTAGTCCATACATGGCTTACTCCATCTCTCCCCTCTCTATTATCCTATCTTCTAGGTTGGTTGGTTTTCATATGTCACCTATAAAGATTCATGCCTCACAATCCTCATGAGAAGAAGCTAGATCGCTCAAGGTTGATGCAACTTGATATAAAAAAAGATAGAGAAAGAGCGAATGATATAACTCAAAATGAAAAGAAAATAAAAAAAGAAAGAAAATCAATGTCAAAAAACCAAGAAAGAATGAGAATCATGAGCTCCACCCCCTTGCTAAGAGGCCATCTCCCAAGTCCTATGAAATGAATGCATACCTAACAAAAGGACTTAGCAAATGAAATTCAAAAGCCAAAAAAGGTTGAACTAATAATAAAAAGGAAAATAGGGGTTTGGAAAGACACAATACTTAGGAAAGGGTAATTGATGTCCTAAGAACCCCCTCATACAAAGGCACTCATGAGGATGAATCTCATACATAACCTTTCATGACTACGCCATCACGCATAAAGCAAACCCCAAAACATACCATATGCCATTGCAAATGCTCCTTGATGGCTTTCTTGGGACATACTTCTTATCTTCGACATTGACACACCTAATAGGGAGTAATAATGATCCTCCATACCTAAACCTCAAAAATTGTATAACTTTGTAAGCTAGTGTGAAGCTTGAAGAGGATATTAATGAGATCTATCTAATGGCTTTTGCATTGACATAAATCACTTTATATGTTGTGTTTAACTTGTATACATGCTCCGGTTTTCATAATGCATTGGACTACATCAGCCCCTTCTCAGATGATGGGTTGCACATAGCCACATACTTGATTCACAACTTGGTCATTTGGAGGACATCGAGGAGCTACTAACACATTTCTCGAAGGTCCTCCCCACCAATTGAGAGAGGTCGTTCCACGCTTTTAGGAGGATATTGAGCACTTTGATGACATGGCTCCCTTCACAAGACAAACTATCACCTATTGGGTATGATGTGATCCGTTTTGATAAGGGGATGTTGCACTTTGACGATTATTTGACACCACTTGATGGGATGATTCAACTTTATAGGGGATGCTCAAACTTTTGATGAGACATCACACCTCTTGGGGGATGATACACCATTTGGATATGAAACATTGCACCTCTTGAAGGAAATGTTTCACCTTTGAACCCCTTACACATATTTTTGGAGTGAGCCATCCACATTATGAGGCCACACGTGCCACATGTGTGAGCTTGAGCACACATTTATGATGGATGATTTGAAATTTGAGTTACTTTACTTCATCTTGCAGGGGCGTCACTGGGCGTCTTAGTGATCTTTCCACTCGTGTATCATGTATATTTTATGTTTGTTTCCTTATCTCTAGGGTTTGTCAGAGATAAAGGCATTATTTTATCTTCTTAGGGATTCTAATGGATGAGAAGGGTGCTTGATCTCTCATGTAAGTAAGAGAAGCATTTCTCACTTATAAATCATTGCTACTTGTGGATATTTATGACTGCTTGTCTACTACTACTTTCTCTCTTATACAAAATCACTATGGATATCTAGTTAGAGCGGTTTTTTGGCAATGTCTTGTGGATGCTTTTAATAATTCATGGATGTTCATTGCTAGGGTTTTGATGGATGAAATATTTATTTAGTAAGTGGTCTCTTGTTATCTTGCGGTTTTGTTTATGAAGTAATGTAAGTGTAATCTTATTTCTCTAGTGATGGATGTGCATTCTCTTGGATAATTTTGGAACAAACACTCCCTGTTAAAACTCTTGGAAGGTTACTAGTGAAGTACCTTCCCTTGAATTGTATTTGAAGACCTAGTGATATACTAGGACGACCTTCTAGAGTTACCAATGAGAAACCCTAGATATCATCCTGGATCCACTCAAATCTCTTCAAAGTAGTCCTTAATTGACCCCATATGCCCAAAAATATAGCAGGCACCAGTCCTTCTCAAAGTAGTCAACAAGAAAATGCCAAATTCGAAATTTTTTATTGTTTTAGGGTTAGACTAGAGTTTTATTACAACAATATATTTATTTTCAATCATAAAAGACAAGGACGTTTTTCCTTTCATGCATATTGTTGACTTAATAATCATCTAGAAACCCTAAATTGCATTGCTAATTTGTTATTTCAGCCTTCTAGGGCTGGAGGTCTAGGGTTTTATGGATGTTATATGCATCCCTTATTTCAGTTTTTCTTAATTAATAAAACCCTAGTTTAATTCATTGTTTATCCAAATTTCTTCATTGGTTGATTACTTGTTCAAGAGCTAATTTGATTTCTACTATTATAACTTTCATTAATGTTGTAATCTACTTTCTTTCAATTTTTATAATTACCAATAGTTTTTTCTTCTTTGGTAGTTTTTGGGAATCCTTTTTCTTCTTTGGTAGTTTTTTCTTCTAAATTGACATATATCCTCATCCATTCAAATATGAAAATTGCATTATCTTACCACTTTGTCCTCACCTTGTTTATCTTATTCTATTGGTGGTAGATTGAGTAGCTACCTGAAAGGACTTAGACTTGATAGTGTCTTGCCTAGGGATTCTTGGAGGCTACTAGAGGCGCCTCCCTTATGTTGGATTTGTTCCTTCACTAAAGAGAGGGAAGTTGTTTCCTAGGTGACAATGGTGACATCTTCTGATGTTCCACTAGTCTTGGTGCCTTGTGAAGGCTTTTCACTAAGGTGCTAGATTGTGTGTAACATTTTGGTGCCATTGTCGAAGAGAATTGAGTCATTCTTCTTAGAAATCTGAAGTTTATGCTTCAACATTCATTTATGAGTGTAATCAAAGCCTAGCCTAGTGTGCTAATCTATCGACCCCACAAACAGATAACCCTAGAGGTGGAAGTTCCAACCAAAGTACCTTTCATAGGTATGCTAATCCTCCAAAGGTCTATAAAAGAAGAGTTCCCAAGGGTTCTCCTGTGATAAGAACTCACTTTAGCAATCCTCCAATAGTAACTCCAATGGATGTGCAACCATGGGCTACCAATTCCTACAAGGCACTAGGCATGTTCGGAATTCAAGGTTACCCTCATAACATGCTTGAAAATTTTGAGAAGTGGTTACCAAAGTTTTCTAGCAACAATGCCATTTCTACTCAAGATCACTTTTATTCCTTATATAATGCTCTTGGTATTCATCTTCTTCCTAATGAAAGTGAGGATGTAGTTATGAAACTCTTTTCAATATCTTGAGAAGAACATGCAAGGTCATGGTTTAATAATATTCCTGAGAAAAGTATCAAATCTTGGAAAGTCTTCCTTGATGCTTTTATGAAAAGATGGGCTATAAGAAAACATGGTAGACTTTTTCTAACCCAATTCCATGAAATCAGAAGAAAAGATAATGAATATATGAACGAGTTTGACAAACATGTAGAAAAAATTCCCGATGATTTCAAACCAAGGGATGGTTCCATCTTCTTACAATATACCAATGCATTTGATGGACAATTTGGTTTCATGATAAGAGGAAAATTCCTTAAAAAACTTGAAGAGGCTAAAGAATGGGCTACCAAGATTGAAGAGAATATGTTAGCTTCCAAGATAGAACCTTTTAGTGCACTAAGAGCAAAGGTTGAGATCAAATATAGGGTTATGAATAAAATCGATCCTATCCCTGATTCTATAGTGGCCCTCCATGGTGGAAGACAAGAAAAACAACAAAGAAGAAGATCTTATTAATATGTTGCTTGAGCAAGCTCTCATGCGACAAAGGGACGAAATGATAGAGAATTTTTCTCACATACTTCAACGCCTGCCGATAATAGGTGAGTCTTCATCAAGCGACCACTTTGGAGGAACCTCTCCTTTCAACGTACAAGTGAATTTTTATATTCTCGTATTTGAAGGTTAGATCAATGCAGATGCCCTAGAAAAATTGTTAAATATGCTAGAAGGTTATTTCTCTGTTCACAATTTTTCTGACAGGGAAAAGATCACCCTTGCACTGCTTAAGTCTCTCCCCCATAATAAACATTGGTGGGAAAATTACTGGCAGAAAATTTCCATAGAGGACTCTGGAATATATGGGGCCGAGCCCACTTGGGATTTTTTTGTGGATGCAGTCAAGGAACAATATTACCCTGTTGTTAACTATGATGACCAATACATGAGATGGACCACACTGCGACAAGAGAGGGTCCAAACAATGGCATAGTTCACAAACGATTTCCATACCTTGTGCACCAAATGAGGTATCAAATACTCCGAGTAGAATCTAGATCTGAAATACCATGGGGCTCTGCATAGGTACTGATCCAGGTGGATATTGGTGGCTAGCCACCTGTTCTAAATTCCACTTGTCTCATCTTGTCAGTTTTCAATTCAACTTGTTTCTCTATAATGGTGACATCCTTTTGTAATTATGGGTTCTGCACATCCGAGGCTGTCTTGAAACCCTACACAAAATCCAGGTGGATATTGGTGGCTGCCCACCTATTCCAACTGACTTGTTTTGACAGTTTTCATGTTAGTACATCTTTATGTACTTCCAGGGCCATTTTGAGATACCACGGGGCTCTGCATAGGTATTGATCCAGGTGGATATTGGTGGCCACCCACCTGTTCTAAATTCCACTTGTCTCATCTTGATAGTTTTTAGTTCAACTTGTTTCTCTGTAATGGTGACATCTTTTTGTAATTGTGGGTTTTGCACATCTGAGGCTGTATTGAAGCCCTACACAAAATCCAGGTGGATATCGGTGGCTTCCAACCTATTCCAACTGACTTATTTTGGTAGGTTTCATGTCAGTACATCTTTCTGTACTTCCGGGGCCATTTTGAGGCCCTAAACAAATTTTTTTGGGCTTTCCATAGTCAATATATTGACAAAGTTACAATTTGATAGCATAATTTGTAGTTCTCAGAAAGACCTTTCCAACGGGCTATCACACGCATGACACTGGGAAAAGAAGGGTAAGGAAAAGAAGAAGAATGACACAAGGAAGTAGTGCGACTTCCACAAAATCTCCTGGCAAAACACTAATCAATGTTGCTCAAAACAGTAATCGGTGGCCGAGATCAAAGACAAGGAGTTGAACCCTGATTCAATATTTGATCTAGAAAATAATGAAAAAAGACAGATAATCGACGTAGACCCCACTGCTACCGACGTAACCACAATAATTCAACCAAAAGAACCAGCAGATCCTGAACATGAGGAGCGCCTCTTCCATTCATAAATGTGGATGAAATGGACATCGTCACATTTTATTGTTGATAGTGGAAGCCAGAAGAACCTCATCTTAGCTGAGGTCCTCAAACAATTGCGATTGTCGGCGACACCACACTCGCAACCTTACAACATCAGGTGGCTTCACGCGGAACGCAATCTCCATGTCAGCCAACAGTGTTGCATGTCCTATTGCATAAAACCATTAAGGATGAGGTAGTGTATGATGTTGCCCCTCTTGATGTCTGTGATGTTATTTTGGGCCAACCATATATGTGGAAACATCATGTTGTTTATGAGTCTCGACCCCATAGTTTCATTATTACCTTTGGGGGTCAGCGCTACTGGATACTAGAGGTATCTCTAACTACTGATCCACCAAAACAATGTCGCAAGGTAATCTCTCAGACTGCTAAATTTAGTGTCTTCACAATCTATTCAAAGGATGAACAGAAGGCCACCATAATCACTACATCATCAACACCTTCTATCCAACAGAAGCAGATTGTAGAATGGAAAGGAGATATTGCTTCTTCACCTACGATAGTGCCTACACAATGCCTCGTCAAGCCAAGATACAACAAGTTGGTGGAATAGATTCAACCCCGCCAACAACAGGTTCGTGACAGCCTTCCATAGACCAAGTAGCACAACTTCTCCAACAAGGCAAGCAACTCACCTAGATTTAGATTCAACAAATGTTTTCCCCTCTTCCCTGATAACTCAACACAATGGAGACCATTGCTTCCTAGCGGGGGGACCAATCGAGGTGGATATTGGTGGACACCCACCTGTTCCAAATTCTACTTGCCTCATCTTGACAGCTTTCAGTTCAACAAGTTTCTCTGTAATGGTGACATCTCTTTTTAATTGTGAGTTCTACACTTCTGGGGCTGTCTTGAAGCCCTACACAACATCCAGGTGGATATTGGTGGCCGCCCACCTATTCCAACTGACTTATTTTGGTAGTTTTCATGTCAGTACATCTTTTTGTACATCCATGGCCGTTATGAGGCCTTACACAACGTTTTTTGGGCTTGACATAGTCAAATTGTTGACGTAGTTAGATTTTGACAACATAATGTGTAATTCTCGAAAATACCTTTCCAACGGGCTATCACACAACACATAAAACAGAGATCATATGCAAAAGTTACAACCCCAGGAAGTTGATGTACTAGCTTACCCTAATGGGGCCCACATGACTTTTGGCGCTTCATCTCCTAGGGTTAGTGTTTTGGATGTCTAGGATTTTGCCATTCATGTTTATTGTAAAAAGGCTTTCAGAGCCTCATTATACTCATCTTCTTGCGAATGACCGTAACCATCACATCTCTTTTCGAAGATAAAGTTGTCACAATTCAAGCGAATCTTGCACTCTGTATTTTTACAGTCTCTACAATTCTTTCATTAATAGAAATCATGTATTGTTGTATTTCTCTGTTTCTGGCAATATTTATGTGTATTTCATTGTAATATCTCTACTTTCATTTCGTTCCAAAAATAATCTGGATCAAGTACATACAAACTGAAATGGATTTTTTGGACATCTCATTACTGCAAGCTTCCTATAGATATGTTGTCAAAATCGAGCACAAATTTAGGCACCAGAACAAATGAGAGTTTAGGTCTGCAAATCTGCAACAACCCAAGTATGATAAAGACAACCCTAACAAAGAGCCACCCAAAAACCAATGCAAGCCATAGGAAATGAAGGGTAAGGGAAAGACGAAGGACACTAGAAACTGGTGCGATTTCCACAAAATCCCCTAGCACAACACTGATGAATGTCACTCAAAACAATCATTGGTGCACGAGATCAAATAAAATGAGTCGAACACTGATTCAGAAAATACTGGCATAATAAAATTCATCGACGTAGACCCCACTTCTATTGTCACGTCCCCAACAATTCAACCAGAAGAACCAACAAATCCTGAAGAGGGGGAGCACCTTTTTCATTCACAGAAGTGGATGAAGGGGACCCCGTTGCATTTTATTGTTGATAGCGTAAGCCAAAATAACCTCATCTCAGCAAAGATTGTTAAAGAATTGAGATTATCCACAACACCACACTTACAACCATACAACATAGGGTTACTTCACCAGGGACTAAATCTCCATGTTAGCCAATAGTGTCGCATGTCCTATGGCATGAAGACCTTCAAGGATGAGGTACTGTGTGATGTTTCCCCTCTGGATGTCTGCGATGTTCTTTTGGGCCAACCATATATGTGGAAACGTCATGTTTTTAATGATTCTTGACCCCATAGTGTCATTGTTACTCTAGGGGGTCAACTCTGCAGGATACTAGAAATAGTTCTGACTACTATCCCACCAAAACATTGCAGCAAGGTAATCTCTCATACTGCAAAATTCAGCCTTTTCGCAATCTGTTCAAAACATGAACATAAGGACACTACAAGCACTGTAGCCTTGGCCCAAGACCTTTCTATCCAGTAGAAGCAGATTGCATAAGAGAAAGAAGATATTGTTTCTTCACCTATGACGGTGCCTACACATTGTACAATCAAGACAAGATACAATAGGTTGGTTAAACATATTCAACCCCGACAACAACAGGCTCGTGAAAACGTTCAACAAGCTAAGCAACACAACTTCTCCAGTAAGGCAAGCAACTCACC
>JZKD02S1697364.1:111704-127284 GCA_000966675.3 Picea glauca
AGGAAAGAGCACGAGGCCTTGCTTAAGCAACACCGGAGTGAGCCTCTTTCCCCTAGGGTTTTGATTCTAGGGCCCTACCATTGCAGCACTCTAGAACCCTTCCCTCTTGTCTTTACCCTATTACTCCTTCAACCTTGCGTCCTCTCCTTGAATGACTCCATATACCCTTAGGCACTGATCTCAAACACACGACGTTGAAGTGATAGTGTCCAAACCAACTCTCAAAACCTTAAATTTTGAAACCCTAACTAACTAGCTAACCCTAACTAAGTTGACGTCACAATTGGTTATTCCATCTTGACACAGCAAATATTGATAATAAGCAATTAGATGATGGTTAAAGGCATTTATTGAGTAAATGATTGATTGGATATGTTGTTTGCTACATCATCTCAATAGTTATTGATGAATTTATACTTCTACATTGCTATATTGACAAAACGTTGATCTCATTAATAACTGTTGTTTCATTGCTTATATATAATTGTCAGATAGTCACATGAAGTACTAACCCACTGAGTTATAGCCTGCATATATATTGTATCGTTGTTGTCTTGTTCCGGGAAGGTGTTTTCATCTGGGCATACACTTCATTTATTGGCTGATTAGCCGGACTTTCTGACCTTTGGTGGTAACCTATGAGGAGGAAACTTTGCCTTGATCTTTATACTTTGGCCTCTTCAAAAACCCAGGTTGTCGGGGACGTCTCCCCTGCGATAACCTCCCTAAATAGAAAGAGCCTCCCCATCGAGGCGACATTGGGTGGGGAAGGTTCTTGTTACGCCAGTTTGGCCTCAATCCTCTAGCCTTTTGACCTAGCTACAAACTGTGCGATAACCAGCCCTCTTAATCCAAAAGGAACTACAAAACATGGTTGATGCGATGATCATAGGCCCCATTAGGCATTCCTCTTGGGTATCCAACTATGTGTTTTAAACCTTTACAGTATAACCATGCACAAATATATTCTTTACAAAATAGAAATAAAACAATAGCAATCACACATAGTCCTAAAAAATTTACCTTGGAAACCCTTAACCACGAAAACCAATGAATGTTTAGAGTCGCACCTCTAACTGCCATTGTATTAACTTTACCATTACAATACAATATATGTAGGATCTCACGACATCTTAAACCCTAACCCATTGACCTAGATTAGATTCCTTGACTGGAATTACATTACAATGGGCCGAAAAACTATTGGTTGAAAAACACCAAAAACATGCAAAATATAAACAAAAAAACAACCCAAATTTTTATTCTTGGGGGCTATGCCCCCAAACCCCTAAAAAAGGGGGCGGCATGTTGCCCCCCCTTTCTCCCATATCAATCTACAGTACATGGGCTAATCATGCAAATAATACAATGCATACCGAACACCAACCTTATGGTATTGTGAAAGAAGATTGATGATATATGATCATGTGTCAATTTTCAAAACCTAAATCAACCATGCCTTAAAGATAATTACCCTCTTCCAAACATGGAAACATTGTTGCAAAGGGTCACTAAGGATGGAGTGATATCTATGTTGGATTATTTCTCAATATATAACCAAGTTTTGGTTAAAGAAGAAATCCAACTTAAGACAACTTTTACCACCCCATGGGGAAATTTGAAATCTTTAAGATATATTAATTGAGATATATTAATATGATATAACTGATGTTTCCAAGGTAAATGCACATGTCCATCATTAGAGGAATGTGTTTGAACAATGTAGGAAATATGGAATGTCGCTCAAGACAAAGAAGTCAGCATTTGGTGTACTTGGGGGAAATGGTTGGGACAAATTGTTTCTAAATATTGTATTTGTATTGACCCGACAAGAGTTGAATTGATAAATAAAATATGATAAGATCATAGCTGCAACAAAATAAAAACACACACGTGCATTATGTTTTTGCAAAGCAAGGGCACTGAGAAATATGCTCTCAAAATCCCCCTTCCCCCCAAAGGGGAAATTTTGTTATAAAACCATTCCACTCTATTTTATCTATTGTGCAAGTGGTCCCTTTTATAACAATAGGCGACCATAAAAACTAATACATAATTAGATGGTAGGTTCAAACCATCTCCACAACTCTCTACATAATATCTCCTTAAATCTCTCAACAATTCTCCATAAATCTCTCAACAAATTTTCATATCCATAACATTGTTCATTTCTCCTCATCTCTCACCCTCACATAGACTTTTTGGAATCAGTCTACCTCATTACAAATCTTATAATTTAATTAATTTTTCGTGTTCACCAGTAAGCATTATTCATTCATACTCTCCCTTAACAAATACTTGTAATCCATTCACCTTGTCTTATTTTTTTTTTCTTTGTCTTCGTCTCTGCTCACATCTTTTGTCTTCTACAATATTTGGTCTTCATCATCCTCAATATTCTTCTTGTACCTACAAAATATAAATGTTGTTGAAGTACATATAAAATAGTAGCCATCCACTAGGATACATGGGTCACTAGCCATTGTATCTGTCGGTTCTCTACGAAACTCTTTCTTGTACATGGTTCATCAACCCAAGGCATGGGAAAATGGTGTGAATACCATAAAATCCCTTGGAACAACATTGAAGAATTTCAATCTAAGAAGTCACTAGTGGTTGAGATGAAAGCTTCCGAGTTGTAAGCAGATTTTGACTCTGAATCAAATCTTGAAGGAGTGAAGTGGATTATCGATGCCGAACGCAGTGCCACTATCGCTACCACTGAAGTCCAGCCAAGCGAACCAGAAGAACCAGAGGAAGGGGAACACCTCTTTCACTCACAAAAGTGGGTAAAAGGGGATCTGCTTCATTTCATTGTTTATAATGGCAGTTAGAAAAACATGATCTCAACAGAGGTTGTCAAGTAGTTGGATCTATCGACGACACCGAACCCACAACCCTACAACATTGGATGGCTTCGCCAAGGAAGACATCTTCGTGCCAACCAACAATGTCATCTGCCCTACGACATCAAGCCATTCAAATATGAGGTATTGTGTGATATTTCTCCCCTTGAAGTTTGTGATGTTCTTTTAGGACAACAATATTTGTGGAGGCGACATGTTGTGTTTGAGTGTAGACCCCGCAATGTTATTACTACTTTGGGTAAACAATTGTACAGGATACTAAAGGTAGTGCTTCCTACTGCTATTTCTTTAAACTCTACTAAGCAATGCAGTAAGGTCATTTCACAGACCAGGAAGTTCATCTTCTTTATGATCCATGCTCAAAGTAAGAAGAAGTTCATCGCCACATCTGTAGCCTGTACACAAAGCCTCTCTTTGCAGCAGAAGCAAGTGGACGGGATTAGAGAAGAGTACAGAGATATCTTCTCCTCACCCACCGGGGTACCGACACACTGCCAAGTCAAGCATCCAAATGATCTAACCCTCGATGCACCTCTACCTAATGAACTAGTCTACTGTCGCTCGTTGTTGGAAAATGACGAAATCAAGCGTGAAATCCAAGAGCTAATTCAAAAGGGGAACATCAGACCCAACTCCTCCCCATGCAGAAGCCCGATTGGACTAGTGCAAAAGAAAGACGGGACCTGGCGACTCTGCATTGATTACAGAGCATCAAACAAAAGCACAATCAGGAACTGGTACCCAATTCCGAGAATTGATGACTTTCTTGACCAGCTCAAGGGGAAAAGTTCTTCAGCAAGATTGACCTAAAGTTTGGTTACCAAACTATTGTATGCAAGAAAACTTTAAAATCTAAAGAAGGTCTCTTCGAATGGCTAGTCATGCCCTTTGGCTTAACAAATGCACTAGCCACTTTAATGAGTTTGATGGATGATGTATTGATACCCTTCACCAACACTTCTGTAGTGGTATATCTGGATGACATCCTCATCTTCAACAGAACTTGGGACGAGCACATGCAGCATATTCAACAAGTTCTGAGCACTCTGCAGCAGCACAAGTTGTATGCCAACCTGGGAAAATGCTCCTTTGGCATGAACAAGGTCCAATACTTGAGATACATTGTTGATGAGCATGGGGTACCTGTGGATCCAACTAATATCCAAGTCATCCGTGACTGACCAACCCCGACCACACTAACTAAGCTTCAGAGCTTCTTGAGACTTGCCAACTTCTACCGACGGTTCGTGTTGGAATTCTCCCATATTGCATGGGCCCTCAACCAAGTGACCAAGCACGGTGGTAGGGAAAATTTCATGTGGGGGAAGGCACAACAACGAGCATTTGATGATCTGAGGCATTGTTTGTGCTCAACTCTAGTACTCTCCTTACCCGATCTGCAACAACCATTCGAGATTGAGAATGATGCATCCGACTACGTTGTAGGTATAGTTCTCCCTCAACGCAGTCATCTGGTACCATACCATAGTGAGACACTCTCAGATACTGTCTGGAAATACCCCACCTATGATAAGGAAATGTATTCCATTGTACAAGCCTCTTGTCAATAGAAACATTAAATTATGGGAAATGAGACAATCATCCACACTGATCATAAGTCTCTGCAGTTCATACAGACATAGGGAAAGTTGCAGAATGACCGCCATCAAAAGGTGATCCACCTACCTGCTATAGTTCCATCTCAACATCAATTATAAGACAGGGAGCACAAATCGTGTCGTTGACTGCCTCAGTCGACATCCCATGGATTCACTTGCCACCGTGCTCCATTCCTGTGGGCATGAGGCATCTAAGTGGCCCCAACTTTATCTGCAAGATCTATACTTTGCCACCACCTATCTTCTCTTGGGTATAGGCGCAAATGCCACCTATTTTCACATTTATGAGGGACTGTTATGCCATCTGGTCCATCTCTTTGTTTTTACAAGCGAGCGTGCAAAGATGATTTGGGAGGCTCACTACATTCAGATGACATGACATTTTGGTGTGGAGAAAACTGTGATTATTCTATAGAAACATTTTTATTGGCCAAAACTTCGATAAGACATCAACAAGTATATCATATCTTGCATTGCATGCTCGATTGCCAAGCCAACCATGAAGAAGCAAGGCTTATACACCCCTCTTCCTACTCCTGAGAGGCCTTGGAAATCCATTTCAATGGATTACATGTTTGGCCTTATGTCCTCCAAGCAAGGCAATTATTGCATATTTGTAGTGGTTGATCAGTTTTTGAGGATGGCCATTCTCACAGCCTGCAAGAAGAACATCACAGCGGCAGATACTACCAAGATTTTTTTCAAACGAGTGTGGATCTATTTTGGGATACCATAGACCATCATCTCCGATCAGGACAACAGGTTCCTCAACACATTTTGGTCAAGTCTCTGGTCATGGTTAGACACCAAACTCATTAAATCCACTGCCTCCCACCCTAAAATCGATGGCCAAACAGAGGTCATCAATCAGATGATTGTGCACATCATGCAGAGATGTATAACTCTAAGCATCCACGTACATGTGATGATAGTCTTCCTTGTGTTCAACACAACTACAACAGAGCTCTCCATAGTTCCAACCATAGCCCCTTTCAGGTGGGGTTGGAATTCCAACCCTCGAGTCCCATTGATGTTGCACTAACTCTTGCAACAACATAGACAGATTATTTCCATGTTCATTCTAAGGCCAAAAAAGCCACCAGATTCATTGAGCGGATTCAACACATTCGCCAATAAGTCCATGAGATTTTGCAGAAAGCCAATGCTAAGTATAAGCAGCAACAGGATCAACAATACCGGGCACCACACAAGTTTCAGGTGGGTGACAAGGTTTGGTTACATTTGCAAAAAGACGCCTTATAGGGCCCCATCGAAAACTCCACCCACTGCGCTATAGGCCTTACACTATCACAGAGGTTGTGGGTAGCAATGCTTTTGAGCTCAACACTCCACCAAGCTTCCTTGGCTTGCACCCATTGTTCAATGTGGAAGGTATTGACTACGAAGAAACATTTGCTCCCATAGCCAGATATAGTTCTATCAAAACCATCATAACTCTTGTAGCCAAAATGAAGTGGAAGTTACACCACATGGATGTGAAAACAACCTTTTTAAATGGTTTTAATGAAGAAGTGTATATAGAACAACCACAAGGGTTTGAAGTTGGAAGATAAAAAGACTCATGTTTGCAAGTTGAAGAAAGCTCTATACTGGATTAAGCAAGCCCATAGAGCTTGGTATGGCAGAATTGATAGTTTCCTAACGAGCTTCGGCTTTACCAAAAGTAAAGTTGATCCTAATATTTACTTCAAGGTTATGAATGATGAGCCACATATTGCTACTATATGTGGATGAATTATTCTTAGCAGGAGAAGAAAAGCTCATCACAGATTGCAAGTAGAAGCTCGTTGCAAAATTTGAGATGAAAGACCTAGGCCTGATGCATTATTTCTTAGGTCTTGAAGTTTGGCACATCCCAAAGAAGATCTTCCTTAACCAAGGGAATTGTGCAATTAAAATACTGAAGATATTTGTCATGTTGGAATATAAAGCCATGAACACACCCATGGAAACGAATTTGAAGCTCCTGGTTGATACTTCATCAAAGTTGGTTGATGCTACTCTATACAGACAGATTATTGGATCATTCATGTATCTAATGAATGCCTAGCCAAATATATGCTTTGTTGTGAACACCTTGAGTCAGTAACTGGTGGAACCCAAATGTGTTCACCTTGCCACTGCAAATCATGTGATGAGATACCTTAAGGGTACATTGGATTATGGTCTATATTATGTTGCAGATCATGACTTCAGACTGTATGATTATACTGATTCAGATTGGGTTGGAAGTGCTTCAAACAGAAAGATCACTTCATGATGTTGTTTCAGTTTGGCGTCAACCATGACTTCATGGCAAAGAAGGAAGCAATCCAATATTGCTCTCTCTCCCCCATGATGGTTTCCTAGGATAAAATGTTGTGTACCTTGTGATTGTGTTTCTTTCAATGATACTCTTTATGCAGTTTTTTTGGAAATGCATTGAATACTCATGTAATTTGGAAATAGCCTAATAAAAACACTAAAACTTAACACTTTCACCTTTCTGTGAATTTTCCTTCTACAAATCCCTTGATCGATGTGCTCACCTTCTGCCTCAACAAGTCTTTCTCACCTTGGTAGACACCTCACCTAGCTTGTCTCTTTCTCTGAACCTGATATTTTGGTATTTATGGTCTTTCTGACTGCTCCTCATTCTTCACAATAGTTGTAGGGCTTCTTCTTGCCACAAAATTGTTCTTCTCTCTGCAGCAATATTCTTTCATCTATCTTCCCCTGCATGGTCTTTGTCACTTTTGTTTCTTCTTTCTTAACACGTGCAATTTCAATCATACAAATATGTTTCTTGTTGGGCTACACAATTTCCAACCAGACAACCTATGATCATGATTTGACAAAATTATTTGACACACCATTTACATGACTTAAACTTGACTTTGATAATGACATAATCAAGGTATATAACTAACACCTGAATTTGACGTAAATAAAATCTCAACCTTTCACTAGACTTCGGTACTTTACATCAACAGACTTCATTTAGACTCATAAATTTAACTTGGGTTGTAGGGCACCACTGAATATGCACCCAAACTTCTCATTACATAACCATATCTTATGTCTTATGACTTTAACTCACTTTTACTAGATTCTCAACTTAGACTCTCCGAAAAAAAATGGAAGAGGAAACAACACACATATCAAACACCTTTTACCTTTTTGTGAGAAGAGGATTTTAAACAAAATAGAGCATACCAATATACTCATGACATTAACAAAAAAAAATAAAAATAAAAAATGAATCGTCCCATTCTATGTGCTACCTACTTTCCTATTAGCTTCCACATTAAACTAAAAACTTTATTTCCAAATGTTGCATAGAGTATCCAATCACAGTCGATACCTCATGGCAACGATAACCATTCAAAAGGTTGTGTTGGAAATGTTTCTTGGGCCTTTGTGCTACATTGATTAGGTGATTCTGATTTCCCATCGTTATCTTCTCCAAAGTTCATAATATCTACTGCTACACTATTTTTATTCAACTTATTTCCAACCACCTCAAGAATCTTTTTATTAGATTTAATGCGACTTCCAGTGAACAGATGATACACTACTGCTATTTTATTCTGGATCCAACCATGCAAATTTATTCTGGATCCAACCATGCAAAATTGTACAAATGAACACTAGATGTCAAATTCATTTAACCACCATCTTCCAAACCATGCATGGATGCAAGAATCTTTCCAAAATTACTTGTGGAAGTCACAAGGACACGTACACCCTTTCATGTTGCAATCATAATACAAACTGTATTCTCTGGATTGGACTGAATTTTAGCGAGAAAATAAAATTAATAGCACCAACTTGTGCCTGGAAGCTAATAGGAGGATGATCCCGATTTCTCATTCATTCAAAATTGTCGATGCAAATCGTTGGCTCCTCGACAACCATGGCTAACAATGAGTCTTATGCCAATCTCCATCTATTTTCAATTATTTGGCTTGCTTAAGGCATTCATAATCTCAACAAACATAATTTCACAAGTATCAAAAAAATGGAGATCAAGACATGCCGATTTTAGAATTGAAGCTTGCACACATTGTAATAAACACTCTAATACCTTCATCTTTTATCCTCCTGGAGCATCCTTTGGTCTGCACCCTAGATGAGTTTGTATTTTTATTTTATGGGTTTGCAATCTAATATCACATGGCCGTGACCTCTCCGATCTCAATTCTAATACAGTAATCTCAAACTCGACCTCGTTCTTTTCACAAATGCGACCTCTAGATTTGCCAACGCTATAGGCAGAGTCCGTACAAAAGTTTCCAGTATACATAAAATTTATCCAAAACCCCTTCAACAATAGCTGCAATGGCTTATAAGAGGTTCCATATTCTCTTCTTCCTCGAATCCCAGACAATGGCTACAACGAACAATGACAAAGTGTTGACCGCTATGCCCACGAATCCTTCTTAACGTAACAATTAGACAACGTGAACAACACTGCAACTACAACAATGAGACAACAAAACCAATAGTGGGACTCTTCAAATCCTCCACCTTGTCGTCTGTTGAGAGTTTCCTCAGACTTCACATCTGCAAATGCCTTTCAACAATGCTCCTACGACTGCAAGCTTCCCTGGCCATGGAATGTGGTGGTTCCGTTCATAACACAACATTTCAACTAAAAACAATATTACTTAACTGGCAATCTTCCATTCGACATGACTGCGGCTCCTTCCACATGCATCTATCATCACGTAGCTCACGACCTTTTAACTACAACGACCATCCAAAATTTCTCACACGCAACGAGTAGTCTCTTCTCATATTTTCTCACTAATCCTCTTCATTGACATCACCCTGATACCACTTGATAAGATCAGAGCCGAAACAAAATGAACACAAATACCTACATTACATTTTTTCAAAGCAAGGGCACCTAGAAATATAATCTCAAACCCCCTCGAATGGAAAATTTTATAATAAAACCACTCCATTGTATTTTCTCTGTTGTACACGTGGTCCCCGTTAACCCCCATGCCTAGGGGTAACTACATAAGATAATGTCTAGTGGGTCATAATGAAGAACATCATCCAGACCATGATGATGATCAACACGTTCAAGATGGCAGCTCGACATGCCCCCTTTTGATGTTGATATTGTTAAAGATCTCAACAACAACCTCACAAGCATACAAATCCCCCTTCATTTTTAAAGAGGTGGTGTTATAATGTTATTTTCCACCTAATCATTAGGTTATTATCACCTAAAGATAACCTAATATCTGAGTCATTTTCCCCTAGAAACCCCTCATTTTAACCCTTAAAACCTACCACTTTTTCCCTGAGTTTCTAGCCAATTTCCCACCTTGTCGACCTTTTCCTTCACTAAGGGTGTGGCCAAAAGAGTTGGTCACTCCTTTTGGCTTGCCAAGGAGTGACTGGTCGCTCTGTCTATGTGTCTAGGGAGCGACCAAGTCTACAAGCTCCAATTTTTGGATTTGGTTTCGATGGATGAGACTTTCCACTGATTTCTTGGGGTTTATCCTCGAGAAGGCTTCCATTATGAGCCCATGAATCTTATCCTAATAACTATATGTTCTTATCCCTAAAGCCCTGTAAGAACCAAGCCATTTCCCATGAGAAATGAGGAGAACAGAGCTAGCAAGGTTACAAAGGTGATTTGGCAAGACTTGGGCAAGGAGCTTGGAAGGAGACCATTGCATCAGCTTCTCATTTGTAAGTTGTAATATTGTTTCTTTGATCAATAGAAGACATACTTGATGTTTCCTTCTATCCAATTGTTCATATAAGTTTATGTATTCATTGGTAGAGAATTAGTATAATTATGTGTTATGATATACTATCAGATTTGTTGTTATTTCATGCATGATTGCTTCCTTGGTTGTTTTCATGTATGAATCAGATCTAGGAACACCCTTAGAGTATGTTCTTATTCCTATCTTAGGCGTTGGTAGAACCTAAGGGAACTCAACTCCTGCAGGGTGAAAAATATCTACAACAGATTGGCGACCATACTGGGGAAATTGGCTAGAAACTCAGGGAAAAGTGTTAGGCTATAACGGTCAAAATTAGGGGTTTCTAGGGGACAATGACCTAGATATTAGGTGATTTGTTATAATTTGATTTGCCACCTAATCATTAGGTTATTATCGTCTAAATATTAGGTGGCAAATAAAATTATAACAGATAACCTAATATCTAGGTCATTATCCCCTAGAAACCCCTCATTTTAACCCTTAAAACCTACAACTTTTTCCTTGAATTTCTGGCCAATTTCGCACCTGGTCACCCTTTTCCTTCACTAAGGGTGTGACCAAAAGGGTTGGTCACTCCTTTTGGCTTTCCAAGAAGTGACTGGTCTCTTTGTCTATGTGTCTAGGGAGCAACCGAGTCTAGAAGCTCCTATTTTTGGATTTGGTTTCGATGGATGAGACTTCCCACTGATTTCTCTACGTTTAGCCTCAAGAAGGCTTCCATTATGACCCCACGAATCTTATCCTAATAACTATATGTCCTTATCCCTAAAGTCTTATAAGAACCAAGCCATTTCCCATGGGAAAGGAGGAGAAAAAAGCTAGCAAGGTTACTCTGGTGATTTGGTTGCAAGAATTGGGCAAGGATCTTGGAAGGAGACCATTAGATCAACTTCTCATTTGTAAGTTATAACATTGCTTCTTTGATTAATAGAATATATACTGGATGTTTCAGTGTGTCCAATTGCTCATATAAGTTTATGTATTCATTCGTAAATAATTAATATAATTATGTGTTATGATATACTATTAGATGTGTTATCAATCCATGCATGATTACTTCCTCTGTTGTTTTAATGTATGAATCATATCTAGGAACATCCTTAGTTTATGTCTCTATTCCTGTCTTCGGTGCTGGTAGAAACTAAGGGAGCTCAGCGCCTGCAGGGTGCAAAACCCCTACAACAGATTGGCAACCACAGTGGGGAACTTTTTCTCCATGTATTAATCCCCTTAGATTTTTGAAGTCTTGAATCTTCTTTCTATAGATATATTCCCTTTTAAGTGCTCTTGTTCCATTCCAATCATTACCTCACTCTTTTATGAGTCTAGTTGAAGAAACCCATATCCTAGATTTGTCAGATCTCGCCCAAATCCACCCTTTTTCATTTCCAAAGTTTTGTCATCCTTTCCCTGTGTAAAAAGAGCAACCAAACTACTTTGGTCACACCTTTTGCTCATTAACGGAGCGACCAACCTCCTTTGGTAACCTTTTTTCTCTATAAGGGAGCAACCAACTATCCTCTTAGGTTAACCAAGAGCGACCAGACCTTCTGGTCACCCTTTCTCCCTACACAGGGAGTGATCGATTGCTTTGTCTCCCTTTTCTTGTAGAAACCATTATCTTGAAACTCCCTTTTGAAGAGTTATCCTTCAAATAACCCACTCAAATATGTTTGTTGTAGCCATCTTCAACACTCCAGATCCACCTTGGATTTTCCTTAGATTCCTTGCTGTGAATTTTACAATTTTTTATGAATTTTTTTGCATTTTTCTTGAAAAGTATTCCTCTCTTTCTGTATGCCACTCATCTGTCATCTTATTGAACTTCTTGTTGCATTGGTCTGCCATAACTTTCTGCCTTGACCTCCTCAAGTAGTCCACAGATCCTTGAGAGATTTTTTGGAGAAATTTCCCTTTGATTGTTTTCCTACTCTTGTTTTGATTGATTTGAGTGTTGGTCGGTTTTCAATAATTAGGAAGACTCTTTTCCATTTTGAAGCCTTATATTCTGTGTGTTTCAATTTGAAATCTTTTCTTTCTTCCTTCTTATCTACTTTTCAGTGCATTACACATTGTAGATTTAAAACAAAAGAAATAGAAGGAATTCCTTTCAAATTGCATTTACTTGAAAAGAAAAAGAGAAAGCATAAATTTTTTTTGGAGGGTTTTCAAAAGTAACTTAGTAAAGTTGTTTTCTTTCATATTGAAAAAAATTCATTTCATCATTTGGCATTGTTGTCGATTTCATTGAAAATAAAATTAAGATTGCATGTTGTTGAGTGCTTAGTTATCATTATAAATGAGTAAAGAACTCCCCTCCCTACTTTAGCTAGCCTTCATCGAAAATGAATTATTGCATTTCATCATTCTCTACACCTTTTTGGAGTAGAGTCCTGTACACATCATTCGTTTCACTACCGCACCCTTGAGTAACCAACAACCATAAAATCAAGCACTTCATAAAATAATCTAACAACTTTTCTTTTTAGGGCCTATACATCAACAATAGATCAAGATAGATCTTTGCAATAAGTTGTGCGGTGAACTCTCCAAATCACCCAAAATCAACTTAGAATATTGCGATAGGTAGAGAAAATCCAATATTCTTATCAGTATAGCCGAGACCCCCCTCTCACACATGGGATAAACACAAGATCGCGTGCGGGAGAGAAACGAAAACTACCCCTCTAAGACTTAACCAAATGTAGTGGAACGTTACTATATTGGAGGTTTTTCTTGAGAATTGACTGTTTCATCTGGTCTCGAAACTTCGTGAATCCCGAATCCATTCGGGGTCCTCTGGAGATTTTTCCAGTCTTCCTGGAGAATTTCAAACTTGATATCCTGCCCATACTTTCAGAGTTGACGGGGGAGTCTTTGCTATACCTGGGTCAGACATTGGTCAAACTCACTCAGGCTCCTTGGAGGATTACCTACAGCTCTCGTCGTAAGGGAACTTGCACGTGTTCTCACGATGTTAGATTTCATCACCAACTAGTATGTTCATTGTGAGAAGTTATTGGTTTGTTTGGTTTTCTTCCTAGATTTTCTAGTACGTGTTGTTGTTTTCTTAGTGGACCTTAGGGTTTAGTCTGTATCTATGGCATCAATTCCTGGGAATACCAACGAAGGAATCCCATTTTTGGGGATACCATTTGTTTCTCCTTCTGCAGGACACGTTCGTCCACCTTACATAACAACTTTAACTCTTCATGGTCTCACGATTGGGTTACCGGTTTGGTTGTTTTCCACTCCGGTGAACGTCAATGCGCCTAATGCTTCGTATGTAAACACTCCACCCCTGGATCATCAACCTCATGCAGACCCTCCTCCTTCTTCGCCCATAGGGTCTTCTTCCCGTTCTTCGTCTTTTCCTAGTGAAATCTCTACATCTAATAACCAGGTGGACAAGAAGAAGAAACAAAATATTAAGAAGAAGAAAGCTAACAAAGAGGAAAAACTTACAACCATTGCAGGACATGTTGGAAGCGATCAACCAACCTTTGGGCATCATGTTGGAAGAGTTGATGATTTTATCAAGTCTAAAAAGAAGAATTGCAGGCCCAAATTCCCTTGCAGGATTTGCAAGGGTGATCACCTTCTCAAGGATTTCCCTGGTATTCCCAAGGTCGTAGAAGTGTGGTCTCAGGTTTATTCTCAATCCGTGTCATCATCTGCTACAAGTCATGCTGGTGACAACCCATCGACTAGTAATCAGATTGGAAATAAGAAGAGTAAAGCCAAATTCCATTTCTTGTTATGTAAGGAGATGCATCACACCTACCTTTGTTCCCACATGGGTGAAGCTTCATATCTGTTGAAAACGATTGTTGATGTTCAACAACAACTTCCAACTTGATACCGTAAACTCTCTCCCAACTTGGAATTAGTTGATGAACTAGTCAATCAGGTTCCCCCTTTAGTTATTCTCATTGATCAAGTGGTCAATTTGGTTTCATCCTTAGTTGACCCAGTTGAAAAAGTGGTCGATCTAATTCCATCATTGGTCGATCTCACTCTTCCATTGAAGAGTGAACCCAAAGTGATCGATCTGAGTACCTCCTCAGTCGATCTGATCCATCAAGTGGTCAATTCGATATCCCCATCGATCGATCCCACTCCTCCTTTGAAGAGTGCGGATGTATCTTAGGTCCTTCTTGTTACTGTGGATTCCTCCAGACAAGAGATCATTCCACCCGTTCCAACGACGCCCCTTCCATGCAATGTGATTACCCTTGATTGGAATGCTCTAACAAAACCTTGTCTCCCTTGTTACGCACATTTTCAAATCACTGTCTAGGTTTGTGCTAGGCATATTCCTAACACTATAATATACGAAGGAGCTTCTGTTAGCATCCTATCCTTGAATTCTTGGCAAGCTCTTGGTTCAACTCAACTTGCAACGGTGACTCAAAATTTGTTGGCTTTTAACAGAAGGGTTAGTCAACCTTTCAGGATCCTTCCTCAGTTTCCTATTACTTTGGGGGCGAATATGGTTTAAATTGATGTTATGGTATCCCGTGAACCATTGGACTTTAGTTTGCTCCTTGGCTCAAACTATGTTTATGCCATGAAAGATTTTGTGTCCACACTCTTTCCAGTAATGTGTTTCTCTCACTATGGACACTGTTGACCGCCTATTCAGCTAGGGGGTCAACTCATGTGCTATGAAGTATACATCACCTGATGCAAATATCTTGAAGACAGTATTGGTTCTACTTGGGCATTTGATGCTCCAGCACAAAATTTTGTAAACGAAATTTCCGCACCCCTGCGTGGGTTGATAATGTAATAAGTCTGCATGGATCATAGTTAGTTCAGGTACCTTGGGATGTTTTCATTGGGAGAGTTCCTTTCACCGAGGGTTTTTTATCCTCAGGTTGTCGACTGGTCTTTAGGGCCTGGCTAACTTCCCTTGAGTTTTTCCCTCCACACATGCAATAATTCCTCCAAAGTGGTGAAAGGCATTCTAATGGTCTAATCCTTTGGTAGCTATTGTTTAGGAATGTTGTAAATGACCATTCCAAACAATGTATAAAGTTTCGCGGAATTTCGTCGAGTCTAGATAAGATTTTTTTAATTAATTAAATTTTAATAATTTAATTAATTAAATGTTTTTTGAGCTAATATTGTAAAAATTGGGTCTTTGGGATTTTGATAGGGGTATTTGTGCTCAAAAAAAATGGAATAGCACCCCCTACACCCATAGACCAAGTTTCAGCTCATTCGGACAAAGTTTGCTATGCATTTGTCCACCCGGAGTCAAAGTCAATCAAAATAGCAATTTTAATTGCTAAGTCATTTTTGTAATTTTTGTAAAAAAGAGTTATTGGGTGAATGT
>JZKD02S1697375.1:30634-80460 GCA_000966675.3 Picea glauca
GTGGACATCAAGGATTCTGGCTTCCAGAGCTGTTCCCTCCAGCAAGAGCGAGTCTGATAGAAGGAAGTGGTCCAACCTGCAGGCTATTTGGTGAGATCTTGTTCTACGATTTGTCCAAGTGAAGGTGCCATCGAAGTTATCTAGGTCTACGAGGCTTAGGTTGTTAATTAGGCGATGAAAGTCTCCCAAATCAGGTTCGGGTCGTCGCATACCTCCTCTTTTTTCATTGAGGTTGCACATCATGTTGAAATCTCCTCCCAGGATCCATTTGTTCCCCACTGTTATAGTGGCTTGATTCTCCAGGCTACGAAGGAAGGCTTGTTTGTCCCTTGAGTTAGCTGGTCCATAGGCATTGGTTAGATAACCTGGCTTGTTGGAGCCAATGAGTCGGTAGGTCATCGTGATGGACCACTTGGTTGTGAAGAAGTTGTCCATAGTGAGTGAGTTTGGGTTCCAGAGGAGAGCCAGCCCCCCTGCTTCTCTTATGGTTGTTGTGTAGATGCCTCGCCCTTGCTTCCAGCAGCTAGCGAGTATCTTATCCATCTCTTCTATGGCACATTTTGTTTCCTGAAGTAGCATTACATCTGGATTTTCCGTAATGAGCATATCTCGTAGTAGTCTCTGTTTACTATGACCATTAAGTCCCCTTATATTCCAGGAGATGATCTACATGAGGATCGGTGGGGGGGAGAGGTGGGAAACTGTCATATATTAGATGTATCTGACCTGAGTTGACCATGAAGTGTCCTATCTACTGGATGATCTTGCTGGTGGATTTCTGACCTCTTTTCTTTTCATCCTTCTGAGGTTTACGTTGTTCTTTCGACGTATTTCCCTGGATCCCTAAGCTTGCATTAGATCTGGCGGTGGAGCCAGTTGAAGATTTGAGGAAGATTCTTTGCACTTTTCTCAGTTGGTCAGGTGGGATGGTAAAGAGTTTGTGATGTATGTAGGCATGTTCCAGGTGCTCCAGATCTACTCCATCTAGATCTTGTTCATCCATTTCCATTTCCACATCCTCGTCTTCGGCCTTTGAGGGTTCTAGGGCCGTAGCAATAGAGTTGGTTGTAGGGATGGGTTGGGTAGACATTTGGGTTACCTGTGCCTTCCCTTTTGATGGATTGGGAGGTGTTTTCTTTGCGGGTGGGGCTTGCAAGAATTCCAAGCCTTCTTATTGTTGTTGCAGTATTCTGTATTGGTTGCTCGTGGTTGGTTCCTTGATGGTCTGGGTTTTTGGCCTCTTTCCTCCTTGTTTGCGCCTTCCCATTGCTGGTATGAATCCTTCTTTGTATGGGTTACCCTCCTTTCTAGGCATGTTGAGGGGACAGTCCCTGAAGAGGTGTCCATGCTCATGTTACTTTTGGCATCTGAACAGAATGTGTTCATAGTCAATGGTTTGCATCTAGTCTTCATCCTAGTATTCCAAAACGATAGATCCTGGTAGAGGCTTTGCAATGTTCAGATAGACACATATGCGTGCATAGGAGGTATACCTTCGTTGCTTAGTGGCTTCTGAGGATTTTACGTACACTCCTATTGTATTTCCTATGCTCGCCAGGACGTCTTCCAGCCAGAACTCTCGCGGCAAGGAATATAGTCTCAGCCAGACTGGGATGTGGGCAAATTCCTCCAGTTCAGGGCTAAATTTTTTTGTCCATAATCTCAGAAAAAGACCCGCCTAGTTAAAGAAATATGGGTCGTCGTCAAAGATACGATTTATGTCTTATAGGTTATGCAGGATTAAGGTGAAAAATCCCTTGGAGCCTAGCTACAGATTGAAGTGACCTTTGGGCTTCCACCATTGACATATCCATTTTACCAGTTCTTTCTCTGAGGGCCAAAGCCCTAAATTTTTTCCAATTAGAGCATAGTCTCTCATGTATTGCTTCTGATCCTCAATCCGGGGTGTGCTTACAATGTATTTTGGGGTCTGCGGTGCTTGCGGGATGCATTTCCCTGATACCCAAGGTCGAGTCGTGCTTGCAACTGGTGTAACTTTCCCTGAATATGTGTCCATGTCTCGGTCTTTGAATGTCCCCTCGGTAATGAACTGTGATCTCAGATCTGGTGGAGGTTCGAATGTTGGGCGCTTGGAGCCTCCTCCGTTTCTTCCGTGAGCAGTTGTATTGTTGTAGGAAGGGCCTCTCGACCCTCCCTCACTCGGGAGCATTGTGCCCCTGCGGGGCGATGTGGTGTACCAGATCAAAATTAACCCTAACCCTAGTGCTTGTAACGCTCTCGAACTTCACTATCAAACATGAAATATTAAGAAAAACATCTCGCCAATCAACTTCAATATTCTATATATATATATATATATATATATATAATGGTTTTAAATTGCAAATACTAATAGAGGAATCACACCCAATCAAACAAAAGGATGGACTTCAACTTATCATTGAGAATATTTTTTGTAACATCATAATATGTATTTGAAATTAATTTGAAGTGTGTTATTGTACAAGCCATGTCACTTGATAAATAAGTTGAACCATTTTTTTTGTTTCTTCAATTACTTCATTGAACCATTTTTCATTGTAATATTATAATTGAAACCAATGCACCCTATTGTTTTTGGATTATTGCATCATTGAAATCAATGCAAATACTCAATTGAACTAAATAGTGTTTCATTCTATCATCACTAAAATCATTGCACCCTATTGAAATCATTTTTCAATGTATCATTATTGAAACCAATGTATGAACAATGAAATATATTTATTCTTGTGTACATCATCCATTTGCTTAGTATTATGAGAGGACATGTTAATTTGAATCAATGTACATAACTAAAAGCCTATTTCAAAGAATTGACATCATCCACAAAACATTGAAATGTAAGCAACATATTGAAATGAATTCAAGAAACAATGAAACCAACATGTACACCATCCATTTGTTCATTATGAAAGGACATGATTATAATTAAAACCATGTATCAAAGAGAGGGAAAATTGAAATCAATTCAATAGACACCTAAACAAATTCACGAACATTGAAATAAATTTATTTCTTTATGCATCATCCATTTGCTTATTATTATTATGAGAGGACATGTTAATTTGAATTAGTGTACATAACTGAAACTCTATGTCAAAGAAATTACATCATGCATGAACATTGAAATGTAAGCAACATATTGAAATAAATGCAAGAAACACTAAAACCAATGCACACACATTGATTTCAATCAATGCAACAAACACTGAAACCAACACACAAACACTAAAAGGAAGGTAATATAATGAAATCAATGCAATAAACACTAAACCCAATGTAGTATATCAAAAACCAAGGCACAAACATTGAAATAGATTTTCTAATTTACCTATTCTTTTTTATTTATTATGAGTTCAATAGATACGTTATTTATCATTTGATCATATATAATGAAAATATTTTAAGAAATGATTTTATATTTGAAAAGATAGGTTTTGAAAAGTGATCTTATATTTGAAAAAATGTGTTTCCAAAGAAATGATCTTACATTTAAAGGAAATGCAAATATCTATTTCAAAGCAACAAGTTTCCAAAGAAATGATCTTATATCCGAAGGAAGTGTAAATATTTTTAAAATCGATCTTAGATTCGTTAAAAAGTGACACTAATTTATCCACTAAATAATTGTGAAAAATATTGAACATTATTTTTGTTTACCTAGTTTGTATTTTTTTATGAAGTGACATTCATTAGCTAATATAGTCTCATGTATTAGAATAGGAGAGGAGGAATTCTAGTACTAATACTTTGTTTCACTTTCAAATCTGATAATTGTATTAGATGTTATAACACGTACTTTGTTTCACTTTCAATTCTTATAAGTTTATTAGATGTTATAACACGGATTTTCAAAATATATCCTACATTGTACTTTAATTTCAGTTTTTTATAACTTTTTTCCAATGGGAAAATTTCTCAATTATATAATATATAATGTGTTTTCAAAACAGGAGGTCACAATCGCAGCTATAGAGATATCTGATGTATGTGAAAAAATATGAAGAAAACTTTCACCTATCGCGGTCTTTCGACCTGCAAAGGGAGAAAGTTCATATGATTGAAATGGTGAGTAAAAACAAGAGGATGTTGCTAGATGATTGTGAGAGAGCTAGCGAATAAATATTATTTGAAAAAAAAGAGAGATTTCAAAGACCATGAGAAAACCCCAACTTTCATATCGAGAAAGTCCAATGTGGAAGGAGGATTTATTCTTACAAAAGAGTTAGAAAGAGAGGAGGGCCCTCATGGCCATCTATTCAGAGGTTGTAAGATATGATTCCCACTTTTTTCTGGAGCGCTGCCTTTGAAAGTTGATCAACAGATTTGTTTTGTTCGTGGTAGATGTGGTTGTAGATGAGTTTTTTGAAAGTGGGATGTAGAAGTCTAATTATGTCCTTCCAAGCCAAGAGGGAGATAACTTGAAGATCGCCCCTATTGTTCAACCACTCAATAACAATTATGGAATCCCAGAGTAACTGGAGGACTTCAATGTGGATTCTAGAGGTCAAGTATAGCGTGGCCCAGGCACCCAATAGTTTTTCCCTGGTGTTGGTGCCCGGGCCACAGTTGAAAGTCCATTTGTAGAATGTGTTTTGCAAGATTTTGATTAACCCTCCAGCTCCACTCTAAGAGCCATTTGAAAGCGTTGCTCCATCGAACCATTCTGTAGGAGTGTGTTCTATATCAGGGGCCTTCTTTGTGTGTTGCATTCTTGGCTTGCTAGAGTGGGAATCATTCCAAGTTTTAAAAATTCCAAGAGATTTGTAAGATGCAACACTTGTGGAAGGGGTCCCATTTTCAAAATAGTTTTATTTCTTTCCAGCCAAATAGTCCATCAGATTAGTGGCGGAAGATGCATGAGATTGTGTTCCCTTTGGGCCCAAGAGTCAAAACAGTCTGAGAGTGTAGGCCTATCCCATATGGTTTGGAGTTTTAGGACCAAAGCAATTTTATCTCAAACCTGTCTAGTGAAATGGCACTTGATAAACAAGTGATCTGCAGTTTCTGAATCAATGTGGCACATGTGGAAAAAAATTGGCCCAGACCAGCCATTTCTTTAAAGGATGTCCCAAGTGTTTAGTTTGTAAGCAATCAACAACCAGGTGAAATATTTAATCTTGGGTATAATATGCCATGACCATAAGTGCTTTCTCCAGCCTCTGATATTTGTGTGCGAGTGTGAATTAGAGATGGTTGCATACACATTTTGTATAGTGAGTTTACCTGAATGGTCACCCCCCAACCACTAGAGAAAATCTTCTTAATCAGATAAATGCATTCCCAAGTGTGTGAGAGTCGAGCAGAAGATGTTCCAGTCATGAGTTAGCTCTACGTTGAGGCCGAGTGAAGTGATGGAAATCCAACTGTCAGGAATAAACGTCGATTTGGAGGTGTCACAAATTTGGTAGAGGTAACAAATGTTTTTAGAATGGAGATGTGCTATCAGTTGCAGAGGTAGGGTAGATGCGGTGTCCAAACTAAGGATAGGATCTCGGCCAAGTGAAATAGAGTGTCCGAGCCTGGAAGCCAGCATATCCAGTGGGTAATTAGTTTCTTTGATTTAGTGATATTCCTCCAGAAGTATGATGCATATCTGGTGGTAGCCATCTCCGATAAAATCCAGTCGTTGACTTTGTGGTGGCAGAGGTATTTATCCATGATTACGAAATGCCAAATTCCAGGTAGATTCGACACGCTCCAAAGTGAATTGGTCGCAAGTGCTTGACTGAAATGAAAAAGATTGTGAATCCCCTAACCTCCCTTTTGTTTTGGTTTAGCCAGAGCTTGCCAATTGCAAAGATGCTTTCAGGAGTATCAGAGCAGCCCGACCAGAGGAATTTAAAAATCAACTTGCGGAGTTTTGTGAGGATGGTGGCAGGGATGGCAGCTAGGGCCATCCAATACACATATTGTCCTTCGAGGACAAATTTGATAAGAGTAAACTGAACTCCAAGAGAGAGCCACCTCGTGCACTAGTGGTTAATCATTTTTTCCACTTTGGCAAGTAGCCAGTTCCAATCCAATGGCTTGTAGGAGTCTGATTTTAAATGATAGCCCAGATATTTGACACTGAAGGAAAGATGAGAAAAAGAGTAGGGCAAGATACCTTTTATCTGGTCCAACGTTTATTGTTGCAAATTTGCGAGTGGAAAGTTGATTTATCCCAATTGATTGTCAAGCCCGTGGCGTTGCAGAAGCTGAATAAGATATATTTTATCACTATCCATTCTTGTATAGACCCATTAGTCATGATGAGGACATCGTCAGAAAAAAGGAGATGTAGTATCTTGATGGTCTTGGACACCTTTATTCCAGAGATCTTGCCTTCAACTTGGCCTGATTTGAGAAGTAGGCTCAAGGCTTCCATAGCCAAAATGAAGAGCAGAGGAGAGTGGGGACAACCCTGCCTCAGACCTCTACCAATGCGAAAGAAGGAAGAGGATTCACCATTAACCAAAATGGAAAGGTTAGTACTGAACACACAACACATGATACACTTGATCATTGAGTGACTAAAACCTGTCTAAGTTAGAATCAATCTAAGAAAATCCTAGTCAATGCAATCGAAGGCCTTTTTGAGGTCCAATTTGAGAATAAGCTCCTTGGAATTCTTATATTTGATACTGTGTAAGCACTCCTGGGCAGTGCCAATAGCGTCTAGAATCTGGCGTCCTTTTAAAAACCACAATTGTTCTTTGGAAAGGATACGAGAGAGTATGGGCTTGATCCTGGTGGTTGTAATTTTGGAAATGATTTTATAGCATAGATTGCAGAGGACAATAGGCCTATAATATCCAAAGGAAGAGGAAGTGGCAACTTTAGGAATAAGAGTAAGGAAAGTCTAGTTTAGAGCACTAGTCACATTTCCACTAAGTCTCGTGTCCTCCACTAGCTCCAGTAGATCTGGACCAACCAATTTGAAGAAGTGCAGATAAAATTCTACCGTCCAGCCGTTTGGGCCTGGACTTTTATCCTTGGAGAAGGATTTTAGAGCAATTGAAATCTCATGTAGCGTTCAAGGGCCGTCTAGAAATAGTTCATCTTCCCCTGTTACTGTGTGTAGGAAGAGACTAGCCACCGTGATTGAAGTTTGCAGATTCGCAGAGGGGTTCTTCTCAAAGAAAGGTTTGAAGTGATTAACAACTGCATATTTCAATGCATGTGATCCATCCTTAGCAAAGATCCATCCTCAACAAAGATCTCCCATATGTGGTTTTTACTCCTGCAGGAGCTGGCGTATTTGTGGAAGTATTTGTTGTTGAGATCACCACACTTGAGCCAGCTTGATCTGCAATGTTGTCTCCAGGTAGTTTCATATTTAAGAAGTAGTTGGTTCCTCTTCGATTCAAGTCCATTTAAAACATGGCAACCATCTCCAGTGGTCCCCACACTGACTTCGGCATGTATATGAGCCTGAATCTTTGATTCAAGATCAAGTCATCTTTGTGTGTTATGATGTCGATAAGTGGCAACCCATGATTTTATGCGTGCTTTAAGACTTTTGAGCTTCCATACAAGTCAATGTTGAATGCACGGTTAAGAAAGTTATTGAGGATCCTTCCAAACTTTAACAATGATAAAATTGAAATTTGCTTCTAGGAGTCAACCCAAGTTTAATTTGAAAGGGTATGCAATCTTGTGAGGAGATGAGTCCAAGTGCAGGATTATCAGGGCATGGTCTGACAGAAAAGGGAAGTTTACCTAGGAGCGAATCCTATCCTCCATGGAGATAAGGTGATCATATATGAGAAAGCAGTCCAGTCTCTTGAAGATAGAGTCTGATCCCACTCGCCCATTACACCAAGTAGGAATCAAAAAGTCTGGCGCATAGTCCACCAAATGATGTGCTAAGAACATAGTTGAGAAGTAATCTTCCAGAGCATCATGGGTAGTAGAGACCCCCCATACTTCTCCAACTGAGGTTGTGAGATTTAAATCACCTGCAATAATCAAGTTGTCGATGTCAAGTAGTCCTCTGGCTTCAACCTTCTCACAAAAAAAATGTCTATCAGAACAAGGACCATATAAGTTGAGAAGATTGATTTGTTTGTTTGTAATACGGCAAGTACCAGACAATAAAATTCCTCCACAACAAATATAGGGGTAGAAATCAAATTTGACATGATCCCAAGCCACTTCCAAACCCCCGGAGGTACCAAGAGAGTTAACTGAGCAGATGTGACAGTTAGTGTGGAACAGATTTAAAAATAATCTGGCCTTTTTACTATCTACCAGAGTTTCCTTTAGGAAGATGATGTTCGGAGAAATGTGTGAAAGAAGTCTTCTGAAAGATGCATCTTTTAGGTGTCCCCCCACCCCTCTGATGTTGAGGGAGATCAAGATCATGGATTTTCTCTTACTAGGGATTTCATGCCTCTAAGCACCCCAATATTAGTAGAAGAGTGTGAAGAAACCACAAAGTGAAAAGGTGGAATGCCCTCCTTGCGATGGGCACTACGAGTTTTGATCGGAGAGTGTTCGAAACCATGTCCTCTAGACCAAGTATAGTATTTACCCGATCGAGTATATGAGGTCTCAGCTGGTCCCAATCTAATGTCAGTAGCTGGAAAGTTGTGTAAAGTTGAACCCAGATAGGTAGGCAAAGGCGTGGGTGATAATACTTCTTTGTAAGATGGTAAAAGCGAGTCCAAAACAACACCAAGTGTGTTCTCTCTAGGATCTGACTCACTCAGTCCCGACAGAGAATAAAACTCCTCTTGTTCAGAGGCCTGAGCGCCAAGACTCTCAGTCACCAGAGTGTGGGAAGTAGTGTGAGTTGCAATGGTGAGATCCCGCACCTCCAAAGGGTAGATAGAATGAGGGTTTAAAGTAGTAACAATCAGGGTAGTGGTCTGCACAACAGGATGAGGGATGTTCATAGTGTGTGAAAAGTCTGATGTAGGGGGCTAGTCAAATTTGCACCAGTGATGTCTGAGGTAAAAGGAGTGGAGTGTGTGGTTGTAAGATCAGATGTAGGAGGTAAAATAGATCATGGGGGGTTGTTGGGAAGTCTAGGGAAAGGTTGTGGAAGTAGACAGTCCCCTAGAGTAATGGAAACTGATCTCGAGGTTAGGAGAGGAGATTTGTCTATGAGATCTTTTTCCAAGGAGGAGAGTGAGGAAAAAAGGGTCATCCATATAGATTTGAGCTTACCAAAGATGGATTCCAATCCAGGTTTAATGCCATCATCAGGATAATATGAAATATGAAAGTGTGTGTGTGCGGTCAAAGAGTCTGAAATGGAAGAAAGCTCAAGCATAGATTCCTCTGATAGTTCCCCTTCAAAAGAGCCAGTGCAATTATTTCTCAGGTGGCTCGTCTATCTACAAAGAGAACATATGAAAGGGATTCTGAGATAATAGAGCTTCTGGTGAGTGGTTTTCCCTCTCCATTCTATATCCAGAGTTTCAAGTAGACCCTCATGTATGTCTAGCTCGACTAGTATCCTCACCAGTTTCTTATCTGGGCCAGCAAGGGTCTTATAGTCCACACTGATGAAGTGACCCAAGGAGTTTCCATTAAGTATTTTTTATTCCTGAGATATAGAGGTAGTCCAGGAAGGATAACCCACAGATGCCGATGACGAAAATAGTCCCGAGAAGGATCAAAACTCACTCGCCATCGTTTCAGCATAAGATTGTTGTCATCCAGAGTCCATAGACACTCTAGTATTGTTGTGGAATCCTCAGAGGATTTAAACTGGAAGTAGAGCCAGCCACGCCAAAGATGTGAGAGAGAGGGGACATATCCCAGAAAAGGCCTCCAAGTTTTGGACATCCAAGTATCTAGTTCTGTGTTGCAGAGATGTCTATAGGAGATTTTGCCCCCAAGAATGCAAAGAGCCATGGAGACGGAATCTTCCAGTCCGATATCAGTACCAAGTACTAGTTTCTTTTTAGATTTTTTGGGAACCCATGGTCGTAGTGAATATTTATTTCCCCAAGAGTATGTGTGCAAGTCTTTTGAGAAGTTCCAGGAGTAGATGTAGGGTCAAGAAAAGTCGGATGATCATGTGCACTTTGTGGTCCTTGCAAGGGTCCTCGATGAGGAGCGGGAAAGGATGGGTTGGAGGTAGGGGCCGAGGCAAAGTGTGGAAGGTTCATATGATTGATGGTAACAAACTATAATTCTTTGTTAGGAGGTTTGTTGTCTGCTTGGGGGAAAGTATCTAAAGCAGAATGTTATGAGTTTTAGAAGTGCATCGGGGGGAAGATGACATAGGGAAGGGTAGAAGTGTGAGGGAGAGTAGTGAGTGGTGTCAAGGAGATAGAGGTCTGTGGAGTGAGTAGTGAGGTTGTAAGTCCGAAGGTAGAGGACGGATTTACAGAGACAGTGGGAGAGAGTGAAAAGTTAGTGCATCTGGAGATCTCGTCCGTCGAGTTAAAGAGGCCCGCACTGTTTCAGAGGGCCTCGTTAGAAGAACTCATAAGTTCATTGACTTCTTCCTCCATAAGTGTGGGTCTCATGAAGGAGTAAGAGTTGAGAAGGATTAAAAAAACCTTGAACAATGTTGATGCAAGAGTATGAGGTCAGAGGTTGTGACTGCAATTTTGAAGGTCAGAGGTAAGAAAGGTAAGAAAGTTGGGTGTGGGGTCAAGGTAGAAAGGTGGACAAAGATGGGATCAAACTCAATAAGGATGTGAAGGATGATGAAAAAGTTATCCTCACAGGTGCGTAGAGATAGTGCAGTAGGTAAAGGATCTTACTGAGACCTGGTAGTACCGGATCCTCCAGGGAGTCCACCATTGTTGCTAGGGAGTCTAACTTATAACTTGTTTGTATATTAAACCCTTCTTTGTAATTCAATTTGTTTTTAATTTCATTTTTTTATAACTTGTTTGTATATAAAACTCTTCTTTGTTTATTCAATTTGTTGAACAAATTGACAACAAATTGTACCACTAACTCATGTACTATTGTTTATTTCAACGCTAAAAAAGAGAGAGAATGCCTTGGAGATGCTAGAAAGGAATAAATGAGATAGTCATGACTATGGCTTACTACTTTTATATTGATATTGTTTACTTATAGAAGTTAACCATGCAAATTATATTATTATGGTTTCTATGGTGGCTAGCAAAATATACAACACATGGAAATCCTATTAGTTTATTTCATTTTTTAGATAAAACCACCAAGGTCAAGCTTGTTGGCAGTCAAACTGATGATGGGGAGTCTAATCTTGCATGATATTTAATTTCAGCAAATGTGTTAGATTATCATGTTTTAAGTGTATTATAACCTTGATGACTATAAAATATCATCTCCTTCATGTTGCAATCATGAAGGTGAATGAAGCGCTCTAGTTCCTCTCATACCCTAGCACGTTGTGGCTCTGAGCAATGGATGGTGCAACTGGGGGAGGTGGATCTCAACCCCCTCTTGATGAAGAATCCATGGATTTCCAAGCCATGGTTACAGCCTCAGTAAAAAATGATAAGTCCCAACTTTTGTGTTTATTAAATAAGCTGGAAGGAATGTTGGAGGTTAAATTTCCATGGACTTCCTCCAAGTGTAAGGCCTTGGATCTCATTGATCGAGGGTTAGTAGGGAATTTCACATGGATATGGTCATCCCCTAAATTGTTGGTGCTTGGTTACAAAAAAATTGGAATCCTCTTATCAAAGGAAATCTAAATCACTTATTTTGTGGTCATGATTTTTTGCCTTTCTCTTTGAATTTAAGGAGGACATATATTTGATCTTCTAGAACAGTCCTATTTTTTGGGAGCTAGGGGAATGTGTCTAAAAAAATGGACCCTAGATTTCAATCCTAAAAATTATGTTCCTTCAGTACTTCCAATTTGGGTATGATTCCTACATCTACCTCTACACTGTTGGAGCAATGATTCCATTTGAAGTATAGGCAACTATTTGGGGAAATATATCAACAAGGTTAATCCCAAGGATTTTTTTTTATCATGTGCTAGGATTTGTGTAGAATTCGACCTAGAATATGGCATCTCAAAAGCTATTCTCATTTTCCTTGATAATTGGCATCATGTTCAACAACTTGACTACGAACAATTGTCATTCAAATGTAAAATATGCCACGAGTATGCGTATTTTTCTAAGCATTGCAAAAAATAAGAGAATCAATAACCCTCTTCACCAGGCAATGAGGAACCATGGAGGGTTGTCTCCAGGAAATCAGGTTCAATGGTGTTGATATAAGAGAATTTTTTAAGGTCTTTAAGATAACATCATGAGGATAAATCCCCCTACATTTTTATAAAGGAGATACTCCTCTTTCTTGATATATGGAAGATTCTTCTTCTGATTTTAGATGCATGCAATAGAAAACCCCAACAAATATTCCATAGAACTCTTATATACAGATGTACAAGATCTTATATATAAATGTACACACTCTATATACAAATGTACTTATCAAGCACAACATATCATTCACGAAGAAGAAATAAATATGTCTGCAGATATTTGTATCTACATGGTTTTGAGTCTTCTTTCAATAGATATTTTTCCTTCTTTTTTTGTGACTGGTGGAATCGGCAAATCGTGGTTCTCGTACTCGCGTGACATGGGGTTGATTCCCATCTACTACCTCTATAAACTCCAGGTACGTCCACACAACCCACAATCATGGTGTATGGGTAAATCAGGGTGAGAATCGAACTTGAGACCTCCTTTTTACATTTCCTTCCATTTACACGACACTTGCCAATCGGTCTACACCCCTGCGGGCTATTTTTTCTTCTTTTAAAATTAATGTGAATCTAGAATTAGTTATGACTTTGCAATATGAAAGAAAATTAAAATGGACAGATCATTAAAGAACCTGATGTGATCACGTCATTACAACTCAAAAATGATTTTGATAGATATGCCTTTTAAATCTCATGCTTTAGACTCTAAGTCTGAGAAATCACTATGAACCAACCTCAACAATATCTCAATGACAATTAGATAAATTGAATTAAATTGTATTTTCCTTTTTACAAGCAGGGTTTTTGCTCCTCTAGACCTGGAATATCATGAGAAATGAATTGAAGAATCTAGAGAAAGAGTTGATCAGACTCAAATCCTTTTTGTTGCAAAACACACATGGAAAAACCGATGGAAAGAATCAATAAGAAATAAATATGAGGAAGAGATTTAAGTAGGTTGATTCACAAAAATTTGGAAAGGAAAAACTTGCTTCTTGCGAACTCTCCACCGCTGCAAAAACTCCTCATTGCTAACCCTTTGAATATGCTTTTTTTCCTATTTTATATTCTTCTCTTCATCTTCTTGAAACTAATTTTTAGTTAGGGTTTTATTTTCCCCTTTGTAAATGTAAACTTAGATATATTTTCTATCAACTAGGACCAGTTTAAAAGCACAGGAATTTCTTTCAATAAATATTTTTCCAAAAATAACGCGTCACCAAGCTAGAAAATAGTCTCGGTTGTAATTTAATTTTTAGGGAATGATAGTCATAATTTCAGCCGTAGAAACCAATTCCAAAGTGTTCTTATCATCTCTAGATTTCCAACAAGATCTCATTTTCTCAATTTGGACATTGGGATCAAACACCATGCCCTTCGGAAGATATAGGCTCAATGATCGTTGATTTATCCATGTGAATTGTGAGCCCCTGATTTGTTAATTCATCTTATGTATCCCACACACATTGGGGAATAGTTCTCATATCTTGTTTATAAGACAAATGCATCCCGATATTATTTGTGTGTGAAAAGATAAATGGGGAACCTTACATATCTTGTGCATAGTATAGCTTTTGGTTGTGACCTCATTGCCCAGTCATCATGCCAAATCACTTGCCCAGTCATATGTGTGTCCAATAAATATCATCCAAGTGTCACATGGGCGTAGTTCCACTTCACTGTCACGTGTCCCATTGTGATAGATCCACTTCACTACCATGTGTCCCAATATGGTAGGTCCACATCACTGCCACGTGTCCCAATATGCCAAAGGAGGGGGCAAGGGATAAAATTTAGGAATACAATGAATAATTTCATGAAATAATAAAATCAGAAAATAGAAATACCTAGAAATAGGGAAATGTGGAGGATAAAAAATAAACTCAGTATAAGACTCAGTAAAAAATAAGTGTAAAACTCAGTAAATGTGGAAATGTGGGGTTGCAGGGTAGAGTGATATAAAAACTAAGTGTAAAATTCTGTAAATGTGGAGATGTGGGGTTGGGGGTAGAGTGATATAAAAACAAAGTGTAAAACTTTGTAAATGTGGAAACTCAGGGTTGCAGGGTAGAGTGATATGAAAATTATAATAGATTCCCTCATTCTGCATTTGAAAAATAAACTAATTATAATGAGTTGAAACATAAACTAAGTATGGAGTATGGATAGTAGTGAAAATGACCAAGTATGGAGAGTATGGATAGTAAGAAAAATGACTAAGTATAAAAAAGTATGGAGTAGAGAGAAAGGAAAATGAGGAAATATGGAGAGTAAAGAGGAAAGAAAATGAGGTAAATGACTAAGTATGGGGTGAGGAAATGGATAAGTATGGATAGTAGGGGGAAAATGACTAATTATGGAGTGTGGAGAGTAAGGAAAAAGGATAAGTATGAAGGTATTGCAGAATGTGGAAAAAAATTGGCATAGCTTGGGCATATGACCTCTGTTTTAGATTTCATAAAATGTTGGACGAAGATGAGACATAGGGATATTCAGTGAGAATATGGACACAAGAAATTTCCTTTTGCTTTTATTCTCTTTTGTTCAAAATAAAAATCATCCATGTTGTCCTTGCATGAAGGAGAACTACAACACTAATTCTGAATTCTTAAAATTTGTTGGGTCTTCATGATCAATAGGTGAAGGATATTTGGCACTTTCCAAATTTGAAAAAAAAAATTGTCTACATTTGAAAGAAACATTGGTTCATATATTTACCCCAATCACTTAGTTGATGGATGTTAGGAAAACGCATCAACAAGTGGCTAATCTTGGTGCGAGAAATCAAGAAAGTGATGGGCAGGTCTCCAAAGGGCTCAAAAACCAAGTCCATGGGCCTCCTTCTTTCCTCACAAGGTAGCCTTCTCCTTCAAGGACCACGTCGACTACCCAAAAAAATAATAGATTTGAAGCACTCACACAAGAGGAACCAGAATGGGATGTGGAAGATGAGAAGAAAGAACAAGATAAGGGTGGGAAGGAACCCCCTTTAGTGCAAACACATGGATATTTGTCAAAGAGGAAAGGAATAATACTAGTGACCATCCAAAAGAAGAGGGGGATTTGTTCAAAGACGAAACCCTCAATGAAGAAGAAACAAAATCATGGGCAAGAATTGATGACTTGGAAAATTTCAAAGATGTTGAAGTGGCATTTCCAAAAACAAAATCTTGACCAAAGGTGGAATCCTCTCAAGGTAAAGGAACTGAAGATAGAGCATCAAAAGAGAATATGTCGAGAAGTTCAGGCCAGAAATCCCTTTTCACAAAAAGAGAAGAGAAGGAAAAAAAAAATACAAATGGGATCACAGCAAACCATAGTCAAAATGATGGGTAGTTCTGAATCTTAGAAAGGATAGGGAAGTAATGTACCTCTAAAAGGAGGGTCTGCCAAATCCAAATAATGAATTAAGTCTCCTAGAATTGCAGGGGTCTATGCAGCGACCCAAAAGTTTCAATTGTCAAGGACATTATTAAATATGAGAAGCCTTTGATCCTCCTAATCCGAGAGACTAAAATGAAAGCAACGAATGCAGTGAAAATAGGGAAATGAATTTGGAAATAGAGTTATGGCATAACATAAGACTCTAGGGGGAATTAGGGGGTCTCTACACTCTATGAAATACAAATGAAGTAATTTTAACCTTCAACTTTCAAACTCAACATTAACGAATTTTAAATTTCTACAAAGAAACATATAAATTGTGGTTTTCAACATTTATATGTCGATAAGCCTTATAGACAAGGAAACGTTCTCAGCAGTCCCTAAAGCGGCTCAAAGATACTGAATTCTCCTAGGATTGAATTTTATGAGGGGATTTCAATGCCATTTTGAATAGATTGTAAAAAAGTGGAGGAATTTTTGGCAGGGATCCATTTCAAGAAAGAATGGTGGAACTAATCAGTGAATGGGACATGCTAGACATTAAACCCACAAAGGGGAAATACAGTTGGTCCAATAGCGATGTGGGATTGAGCACATTGCGGCTAGGCTAGATTTATTTTTGGTGCACACTAATATTCTAACTCAAGGCCCTCAAATCAAATATTCTCATGTCCATGGCTACGGATCACAAGCCCATCAGTCTTCAACTGCAAACAATGTCGGATTATGTGTAACACCCCATATTTTGACCATAAACAGTTAGAACTTTGATTTTACTCATCTTAGTAATTCATTGCTTAGTAACTATTTCGACTTAGTTAGATCGATATGGGCATTTGAGATGTGTATATATGGACCTATTTATGTGTTGGATAATGTTATTTTATTTTTATATGTTCATAATGATGATAGTTATGACAACTGTTCAAACATTCAAATTTAAATGTGGAATTTTGGTACATGGGTATCGTTCAAGTTATGTTGTGAATCTATAATAGATGCAAGGCATGCTAAAAATAAGCATACATTTCTTAATTGAATGTCAATACAGATATGGGTTCTTATATGAAATTGTGATGTATATGCATGGATATGAGTTATTGATGAACTAACCTATAGGTTGATGCGCTATGTGATAGTTAAATGACTGCAGTGTTGAGGTAACTTGGATGTCGTAGACATCAAGAAGTTAGCATATGATATAAGTTGTACTTATTATTTGATTTATGATTTGAAATATTGCTATGATTTGTGGTAAGTGTGGTTTTGACAAGATGCATAGATTTCCTAGAGTGGTTGCTTGATGACATGACTCTAAGAACAATAGTTTCACAATATGGCTCAATATAAGTTGTTGACCCTAGTTTTATTAGGAGGGGTGGAGGTATTTCCCACCATGTGTCCTTCGAAACCTGGAGTCGTGGGAGGGCTTTGTGAAGTCATACTCCCTTAGACGTGTGATAGTGACTTCTAGTTGCATGTTGGGGAAGCTTGGTCGATAGTTTCACACTTCTGCTTACAGGTTCTATCTGAAGTTAGGTCATTATAGTTGACGCTCCATCTTAGTCCAGCAGAGGAAAGGATAGGATGGAAGATGGAAGTAGGTTAGGAAGGAAGGATGATTCGATGTTAGTTGATCATTTCACTTGGGGATTATATGTGCCACTCTTGTTTTCTCACTTGGTTTTGAAGCACTCATTTCTATTCCCTTTTTTTATTTGAAATGTAATGATCAATTATTAATGAATTATTATAGTTTTGCTCGTTAAAATTACTTAATGATGTATTTGTTGTCCTACATGCATTGGTGTGACCATATATGATCTATGCACTAGAGGCAGTGGTTGTTTATCGTTAATACATGCATAAGATATGTGTCTGATAGCTACGCACACATACCTTGAACATGTATACTAGTAGAATTAATTAATGTATTAATTATTAAACTTGATTATTAACTATTTAATTGAATGATTTAATGACTATGTAAATTATTTTGCATACAAAAATATCTAGTAGCATTAAATATCTTCTTTGAATTTGATTGATGGTTGATATGATGAATTAAATGAGTATGGTGGGTTGTCATGTATATTTTGGGGAAAATTGTCAAGTTGCATTTATACTCTAGCATGAAAAGAAAGACTTTACATTTTATTTATTGGTATTTTATGTAAGTCATTTATATTTTAATTTATTTTAACTTTTCCCAAAAATCTAGATAAGGGAGGTTGATGGATAATAATGGGGGTGGTTGATGATGCTTGGGGAAGGGGGTATGGAAACTTGATAAATAGGAAGAGGAAGTGGTGATGAAGGGAGGTTGAGAGGTTGGAGGAGGTTGAGAAGTTAGATAATTCTTGGAAAATATGTTTCTTGTGATTCTTAGAGAATATGTGTTTTGTTGTTCTTGGAGTCACAAGCACGGAGGGCCAAGAAACTTAAAGGTTTTTTGGAGCTAGGAAGTTGGCTAGGCTCCTAGTTGGATGGGAGGATTTTGTTGTTTTACTATGGGAAAGTGAAAAAAGAATGCTTGGAAGCATCTTCCTACTACATGACTACATTGCAAAAGGTCATCTTCAACAAACTAGGAAGGAGGTATTTTACTTAGTATATTTTGTTATGTTTCTATTTAAATATTTTAATTGTAAAGTTAAAATCTTATTTATCTCATCCTCTTATTTAGATTCATATATTTGGATTCAGATTTGGAATATTTAGCATTGAAAAAAATTGTAAAAGAGTTATCAATATGTTGTAGGTTATTCCATCTATCAAACCAAAAAAAATTACTATTTTATTTACACTTAATCCATAGGTTTAAATTATCAAATATTATTTAGTATCATCTCACAGTCAAATGTTACATTTGGTATCAGAGCCTTAATTCTAAAACTGGGCCAAGGGGAAAATGATTGCATTGTGTTTTTCTAAATGAAAACAAACTTAAAATGATAAATTGCATATTGAATTGCAACTAGAGAAATGTGAAAGATAAATGAATCTTTGAAAAATAAATTAAGGGTCTATAAACAACAAATCCAAAAAATAAATGCTAAATTTTAGAGTTATGAATTGGAGCTACATGAATAAATGAAGTGTTCCTAAACAAACAAAGAGAGAATATGATTTGTTAACGATAAGAACAAGTTTCTTTGAAAGTGCCTAAATGCATAGTAACCCATTTTAGATCATTTCCCTCATCATAAAATAAAGCATGAAAGTAAACAAAGATTGATCGAGGAGTGTTCATAGGTATCAAGTATGCCTGCATCTTTTGTTTTGGAGATAATAACGTGAAACTAAAGCTTCCAAAAGAGTCAAGGTCAAATGTCAAGGTCATAAGAAATTTGAGAAAAAAAAATTGAGCCGGTTATAACTACCACTCAATCAGTTACTCCAATAATCTACAGAATGAATTTATGCATACGAGTCGATACGGATAGCTTTGGGATACTTTAATTGTAACTATAAACGTGTTTGGGTATAATAAAATGAAACTGAGTTCGAAGGAATGAACGATGTCCAAGGATGTTCTTGCTTCATATAGAGCCTTATTGAGAGCCCCGCAAAAAATCATTGTCATCAATCGTCTAATGCTAACACATTTTGCGAAGGAAATCTGATTCAAGCTTGAAGAAAACCGAGCAGTTTCTTCCACCTCCAAGATCCAAAAACCAATGCATGGGAAGAAATGGACGTCCTCACTAACATGGTGGTACAGACCAAGCTCACTGATAGAGGTATCTATTGTATTTATGTTTTTCACTTTGTAAGGTTTAAGGCTTTAATACCTGTCTTTTTAGTTTTTATTCTTGTTGGTTACTATTGATAAGCATATTCATTTTAACCCCTTTGATTGAGAGAAAATTTACTAATAGTATCCTAATAAAATCGTAAAGAAAATTAAAAAAAAAAAAGGAACATTGTCATAAGCATTAAACAAATCATATATGTAGAAAACAACATCAACAAAAGTAGGATGACATTAGGACTAGAGTGGTGAAACCTCACAAGTGGAGAAAAAAAATTACACTGTAAAATATTCAATTTTATTAGGGCGTACTTCTATATTGCGAGACCTTTCGATCCTCATACACAAAGGACACTAATAGACACTCTAACGATCGAATATTTGGAACACCAACACTATTTCCATTAAACAAAATGCATTTGCAATAACCCATAATGAATGGATATTTTCAATGCTTCAAGTCTAATATTTGCAATGAAATGCAAACTAACGTTCTCACTAAAGTATTCCCTTCCTAGTTCAATTCTTGAAATGTCAAACATATGGAACACAAATGTTTAGTCAGTTTCCTCCATATGGATCCAAGATAGCAATCGTCTCCACATATCCATGCCCAAAACCAAAGATCAAACCATGAAAGAGATTTGGACCCCCTTCCATGTCACGTGCAACCTTGGGTGAGCATCAATGTTCTTTCTTGAAACTAATTGATGCAATTGAGCCTTGGGCCATCATGTTGAACTCTCACACTCAATCACAACTCCCTCTTCCAAGGAATTGCAAAGGATGCTCATTTTTATGCTTTCAGAGTTTGGCTAAAATTCAGAGATGCCACTTGTTTACACAAAAAACAGTCAGAACAACATAAAAATAAATACTTTTCTTGGAATTGTCAATGATGTTCATTTCTACTTTGATTAAAATACAAATATGTGACTTTCTCACATGGAAAACACTGATAATGGCGAAAAGGACACTAACAAATCCTTGATGGTTATTTCTATAAGAATTTCAAATTCTCATTGTTTCTTAAACTACTCACTCTTTCGTTTCCTCTACAAGAAATATACATTTACCAAGTGCATAGTTCGGTGGCACATACCTACGTTTTAATGTCATACTTAAGAGAATGTCAATCCTTCTCAGTAGAATCATTCTACACCAGAGATCCGCATCTTCTCAAAACAACCATCAACTGCAACTAAAATTATTCCAATATTTGAATGTCCACGACCGAGCATAGCCTCCTTACCTGTGAGGAATCAAATTCTCCATTGTCACATGTCTACTAATGCAATAGTTTTCCAAGTTGTTTCCCCATAAGTGTATGACCTATTCAAATTACATTGTTGATGCTCAAGCAATAAAACTCCATCATTTCTAGCAACCTCAAGTGGGCTCTCCTATTACTGTTTCCATTTCCTAAACAACAACCCTATGCTTTCCAACAACAATGTATCCAAAATGCAGCAGCAACATCCTCCTTTCCATGATGACTCCACCATCATCATTATCACCATATTTTCTTTAGATAATGTTATGAGAAAAATAAAACTAATTATACACTTTAGAAAATTCTTTTATGATAGAATCAAAATGCAAGGTAGGAGGTGTTGCATATTTCTGACTGGAAAGGCTCTCAATAAACATCTACCAACTAAATGTTTTCACCATATATTCAAACAAAAATGACCTCGCCCTTCTTAATATGGAAGAATAGATAGAATTTTAAAAACAAGATCCTTGTATGAACCACACAAATTTATTAGTGAGTGTTAAATGTAGTTAGTCTCTAAGCCTGTAGTGATCCGGATTATTTTCAACACGAAATGAGAGCGGAGATATAATAAAGAAATGTTCAGAGATATATGAAATATCCAATAATGTAATGGAGATTTGTCATAGATATAACCATAAACACAGAGATATAGTAATACACAATTTCTATTAATGAGAGAAATGTACAAAATTGTAGAAATACTGAGTGAAAAACTTGCTAGAGTGGTGGCAACTCATCTATGAGGAGAGATGTGATCAATACACTCATTTGCAAGAAGATGATTGTTACAGTGAGGTTCTAAAAGAATTTTTAACATAAATAAAATCCAAAACCCTAACCCCGGAAGATGAAAAACCAAAAATTTTGCAGGTCTCAATGGGGGTAGTTGATACGTCAACTTCCTGGGAGCGTAACTTTTGCATACGATATGTGTTTGGGGCATTCGATACCTCGTCGAAAACGTCTATCTAAGAAGTACAACTTATGTTGGGGGTCAGGGCATGTGAATAAAAACTCTTGGCCCTCCAAAAGTCCCAAAAAATGTCGTTTAGGGCCTCAAAATGGCTCCAGAAGTTTGGGACTCGAAAAACTGTGAAAAAAAACTGTCAAAATGGAAAATTATTCTTTGAGCCAATGGAATAGGTGGGTGGCCACCAATATCCATATGGATCACATATGTAGACTAGTAGGGAGTAGGGACACACTTATGACTGGTGCCATTAGATATTTTCACTCAGAACTTCACTCAGAACGAAGAGATAGATAGCTTTGTGAGAGGATAAAGAAATGGCCATCAAAGACTTCATAAAATATTCTAACTGGATATGCCCACATAGTACACATGTTGCAATAAAAGTTGTAAATAAAGAAATCTTCCCTATTCCAACTCACACGATCACATTCAGGGTGTTGTTGAAAAGGTAGGTATATGATTGAGAAATGAGATATGCACATTGATAAATACAATTAGCCGAAAGGTAGGTATAAACACAATTGAGAGATAAGATCTGCACCTCGAAGATTGATCATGAATAGTGTATAGAAGCCACTAATTTAATTTACAGATGGATGTAAGAACAATTGGCTAAAATAGAAAAATATCAAAATCTTTAGATATTATTATGTAGCCATTATAATGTGAGAACAACTTACTTTAAAAAATAATATCAAAATATTAATATATTATTATGTATAAAATATGGTAATGATTAGATAAAATTTTTTTACTTAAAAATATCAAAATGTTGATATATTATTACATATAAAATATGGTAATGGTAAGATATTTTAGAGACGGGAGATAGGATACACATATTTTCACAATATAAATATGTCCTTCCATCATCCATAAGTATTTCTTGGGTTTTAGTTACACCGAAGGTGTTTCTATAGGGGAGGTTTCTTCATAGGTTTCGTCGTCTGTCCAAAGCTTATCGGATTTTGCCATCTATTCACCGAAATCATCCAAACATTTCATTCCACGTGTTTTATCCCGACTCCAAACGACGGCTTCCAGGTTTCTTCCCCCGTCTGACCTTTGTTTGCAGAATCGATTACAGTCCTTATTCATTTCTCTGCGCTGCGCGACTGATCTGTTGGCTTCCTCCCATGGAGCCAGGGTAGGTCTGCGGTAGGAGACTCCGGTGACAAGAACTTGCCGGTCTTGGAAGCTGGTCACAGGTTCGAATATCCGAGAGAGATCCTATATCTTGTCTCCTTACCCTGGTTTTCCTGATCCGTCCAAATGCAGGCTAATTCGAACGCCGTGGAGAGTGGCGCCCAGGGTCTGGGGAAGAGCTTGCTGGAGATATCTCGGCTTGACCATATTTTAGCTCTGTTCGTGAGTGGTAAGGGGGATCTGGGGGTTGATGGACTCGGCTGTCGTTTTGAGGGGGAATTCGTAGTTATTGATGGTCTTGACTACTTCTCTAGCTGTGGGAAGGGGGATCTGGGGGTTGATGGACTTGGCTGTCATTTTGGGGGAAAATTCGCAGTTGTTGATGGTCTTGACTACTTCTATGGCTATCTTGGTTGCTTGCGTTTTGTTCCGTGTTTGGCGGAGAGGAGGATCCGCTCCCTGGAAGCCGTCGGAGAAGCTGAAAGAAGATGAGGAGGATGATTCCGGGAAAAATAAAGTGACGGTTTTCTTTGGGACTCAGACAGGGACGGCAGAAGGATTTGCCAAGGTACGTTCCGGATTTGTTTCCTCTTTCCTTTCAAATGAAAAGTGGCGACTGTTTCATCTGGAAGAGGCGATTTATTCAGCTTCGCAGGCCACCAAAGATGGCGTTCGTTGGCACAACACAGAAGTGCAAGGCATGTGATAAGACGGTCTATTTGGTTGATCAATTGACGGCTGATAATTCTATTTATCACAAATCAAGATGGACTCTGAGCATGATTCGGTTCTCTTGATATTTAAATTGATGAACAAGTCCAAAGGCGCAGTGGAACATGCTCTCAGGACTCTGTTGAGTAATTCATCTAACCCCGTAAGTGCTTTCATCACAGATTTATTTTGCACCGACATACTTGAGGTCAGCAATAACCTGCATATACCTAGCTATATTCTTTAGACTTCATCTGCTTCATTTCTTTGCCTCATGCTCCACAAAGATTGATGGCGATTCGTCTAACCTTCTTACTAATTCCTAGTGTTTTGTATTAATGAGTTCAATGACGGATTAGTCGTGAGGTTTTCCATTCTGGCATGTTTTTTTGTCTTTATTCTGACTTTCTATTTCATATTGGTGTATATCAACAAGATTCTATGTGGTTGTGCTGGTCAATTAAGCAAATGAAAAAGAGTGAACCATTAATGGTCATTCTATTCTTTTCAGCTTCTAATGAAAAATTTAAATATAATATTAATGCACACACACATATAAATCCTGATGTGAAACTTTCAATTTCTTTAAATATTTTATATTCCTATGGAAGAGATTCAGTTAAAACTTAATATGAGTTTACACACAAGGAATTGTATTGGAATGTACAATAATATTTTGTATTTCATTGGAAAAGTGACAGAAATAAAGGGTTTTAATATTTTTGAAGACAAAAATTGAAGAGATAGGTTGTAGTCATGTCATAGATAGGAGAACGCAACACACACATATTTTTTGTTTGATTTAGTTGGTTGTGTTCTATTTAAATATATATTTCTTTACCATGTTGTAGGTAAGGGTTGACATATGAGTTAGTATGCTAGGGGTGGGGTCGGGTATTATTTTGTGGTGTCTATGTTTTAAGAGTGAATGTTGGAGAGTAGTGTTACTTCCCACTTCTTTGTTAAGGGAAGTTTTGTGTGTCATTTTTAGAGTTGGGAAATTAAACAATATCATTTTCAATCATGCATATCTGTTTCGTGAATAGTAAGAATACCAGAGGTTTCCATGTAAGTTAATTAATAATGATCATTATTGCGTGTTTTTTTTTTCCTTGGAGAAAAATTCATATTATCTTATATTACTTAAAATAAAAATAATACATCAATTTAAGAGCACCAATGTCTACTAAGTAGGCTTAAAAATAGGTTGTCAAGTCAAGATACCATTTTCTTGCATTTTACATAGAGAAAATATAGTCTAGAATATTTTGTAAAGAAAGAGAGAAAATAGTCAAAAAAGTAAAAATAAAAAAATGCATACAATAAGTGAAGGGATAGTCTAGAGTCTAGACTATAAAACTAGCTGTTGAAAGACTATGAGGTCTGTTTTTTTAATTGGAAAATAAGTCTCATATTAACAAAAATGAAAATAAAGGTGGAAGGGTATATACAAAAATGGCTCATATCCTCTTCCTCAATGCTACTAGGGCTGAAAAAAATCAGAATAGGTTGAATCATCCAATTCTTTAGCATCTTTAATCAACATATATCCTTTAACTAGCAACTGCATACATACATTCTTGCCAAACATGACAAAAAGGTTGAAATGAACTGATTTCATCAGAAAAAACATACTTGCATCTTAACCTCCAAATAGTCTCCAAATAGTGAATAATGCAGTGATTTCAAGGCAAAGCCAAATTCCTAAGAAAGTTGAAAGCACTAGGTAGTGTGAGTCTCCAAACAATGGTACTCAACAATGAATTTACCCCTGGAACAATGCTGAATGTTGATCCTGTACATACTTCAAACAAATCTTGCAAACTTGCAGCCCCAATGAATGTGCTTAACCGTCTTTGGACAACCACATAACAAATACCACCCACTCTTAGCCAAGAGAGCCTTAGATGGCAGCCCTTGATTGATGATCAACAATGCAAAGACCTGTAACTTCTAGCTGAGGAGAAAATACCAAACAATTTGCAACCTACAAATCCAATTTTCTTCTGATCAAAAGAGGTCCATCGAGTGGTTAGAACTTAGAACAGGGATTAGGATATGCTTTTGATGTAGAAGGGAGTACATCTTTTTGGAGTCATAAAGATGAATCTTTTCCCAAAATGCGATCCCGAGGGCCCAAACCTGTTATCTGTGCTCCTGCATATCAATATTCAACTTGTAGTATGTACAACTCCTCAGACAGAATTAAATCCATAATATTTTTTATAACAGGTTTATTAAAAGACAAGGGTGTTCTGGCGCGTCAACAATCTCTTGTTCTTCCAGGTCTTGGCCTGAAAATCCCAAAGATCCCTCTAGAAAAATATATCATTCCTTTTGAGTCTGTGAGAGTGGAACTATGAAATGATAAATCTCAGCAATAAAATGACCTTGATGATTTTATCCCCAAATTAGATGCAAAACCAAATCCCATCCTGCATGGCTGCTTGAGAAATTTTACTTGACAAGTGGGGCAACAAACTTCCAGGTCTCCCACAAGCTCTTGCAGGTGAAAGACCCAAATTCAGAAAAGGTGAGAAGAGGAAAGGATATCTCATAAGCCAAAATCACCCCAAACCTTAAGGAGACACTGAGCTGATTGAAACTCGTGCCATAATAAAATTTGCCATGGGGAGGAACCCTCAAAGACACCTTACCACCCACTTAGTTGTGAGAATACTCCTTTGAGACACAACATCATCACGGTTCCCCCCCTCCTCCTTGGGCATAATCGATACGTCCTAGGGAATGATGGGCAGTGCTCTCTTGCCACCATATTTGGACCACATAAAAAACTTGTGAATCTGCTACAAGAGACATAGTAGATGTGAGAGGCCTGTAAAATCTGTGAAACAACGATTATTGTACCTGCCAAAAGGAGATATTTGAACTACCATATATGAAGCTTTGTCTAAAGCTTCTAAAGGCATCCAAACCCACATGGCCACAACTGAAAATCCAGTTCCAAGTGGGATCCCAATGTAGCTCAAAATCACCCCTGGCCTAATGTAATTCCATAAAGAAGGAATTTGGGCTGGATATTGTCAATCTTGAGTCAGAAATTAGTCGTCTTCTCACTGACCACTTCTCCAGAGGCAATGCTAAATAGGTCCAAACAACCCCTTATAGTCTTAACCAACTCTTGATCCATCTGACCTGATAAAAGAGTATCATTAGCAAAATTGTTAAAACAATTAGTCATCCCTGAGCCATTAGGAAGAGTGATATCCCTAATTCTTCCTTGCATCTTACCCACTTCCAGCGAATAACCCAAAGTATCAATTGTTAAAATGTACAGGCAGGGAGAAAATGGGCAACCCTACATGATTTAGTGTGTTGGGTTGGCTTTTGCTTTTACTGTTAGGGTTTTTGCAGATTTTTGGGGGGTTCGATTTGATCTGCAGGATTGGGGATGGGTGTCAAAGTATGGGTTTCCTACAACATTTATGGTTTTAGCTCAATTTTATAAATCCGACTCCACCTTTATCATTGATAAACATACAATGGTTCAATGAATACCCCTGGCAGCCTTGGCTTATTTTAAATGGCGTATGCATGCACACTCCCCCTCTCACCTACTCACGCGTCTTTCATCGTTTCCTCATCACTCGCCATGAGGGTGATTCCTTACCTCAATGCTTGCTTTGCAATAGGTCGGCCATTGAAATACACAGTAGCAAAAGCCCATATTTTTCTGGTAATTTACATAGTTTTCTTTGGGTGTCATTAATATAGTTTTTGATAGGCTTTCTGATCATTTTTTACATATATAAATTAAATATATCCAGGATGTTCTCATGGTGAAGATTTGAACTTACCGAGGAGAGGCTTGCTAAAGGAAATTGGAACATCTTGGATTTCAATGTGTGCATCGGTGATAAGTGAGCCCTCTGTGCAAAGTTTGTTCCTTTTCTCTGCATTTATTTTCCTTTAAATGATGGGTGTTTGTCAAATAAATGTCAGTTTTGTGCTCTTCTTGCTTTGAATAGGTTTTTTTTTAATATTCTAATATTGGTTTTAGAAATATGATTTCGAGGGAATGGGTAAAATCAACGAAATTTGTAAGTAGTATGTTTGGGTTTATCAGTGCAAACTTAAGTGATTTTGAGTATTTCAATTCAATCCCCTCTAAGTTATTATCATTAATTTATTGGAGATGCGGAGGTTGTTTTTAAGTTTAATCTCTTTCCCAATTATTATTTTGTTGGCGCACACATTGTCACCGTGGTTGAAGAAGTTTATTCATTTACCATTTTTCTCATAGTGGTGTCCATTAGGGACAAGGTACATTAAATCTCACCAATAAGACGAAAAACAATGCAAGAAATGGTACATACCTATTCAATACGCTAAATGGTCAGATGTAGCTAGCATATAGGTTTTGTTGCTTTGTAGATATTTGCTTAAGGATGTTACTTAAAATTAGGTTTTTCTCATGTTGGTTTGATTTCCTTTTGGTGGTCTTGCAGGTATAGAGGTATTGTTTTGATTGGAATCAACTATGTTATGCCTATTTTTAAACTTAAGTTGTCAATAATGAGGTTAGTATATAGTTTTTTGTTTTTTTTTTTTTTTTTTCAGGTTACAAAGCCAACAACAGGGTTTCAATCTATTATAATAATATAGGGTTTCAACTTTCAAGCTATTATAATAATATATTGGTTAATAGCTCAACATGTGTCATTTGTAGGAATTGAATCTGGATGGATGGAAAGGATAATGATCCTTCCTCTCCACCAAACAGTTAAATTGAATCCTCCCACCAAACAACAAAATAAATCCAATTGACAAACTGACATATAACCAATATTACTTTATAGAAGTTTGAAGTTTGACTTGTTTATGTAGAAATGTGATGATTTTCTCTCGAAAAGAGAAGCTTCGTTGGTTGAAGCTTTGTTGTTTGGCACTCCGATTCTGGTTCCTAGATTTTGCATCTAGAGCGTAGTGATTCTTTCCAGTAACAAAATTTGGTAGAAGAGAAAAGAGTTATAGGGTTTTCAATGTGCAGGTTTGTTGGCCCTCTGTTGTTTAGTTATATATATGAGAGTCCGACCTTCCGACCATTCAACCTCTTATATCATCGGACTTCCCTCCACGACGTGGATGAAAAGACTCTACCTTGCCCTTGAGCCTCTGAATTGGAAGAACTTATTAGTGTTGTGGACCGTTGCGACTTAATGAAATTCGAGTTAATTCTATTGCCAGAAATATGAATGGTGTGTTGCTGTTTTAGTTAAATATGAGGGGTTTTCCTGAAGGTCGTTTCCTTGTCGTGCTCTGCATGTCAGCAAGTCATAGACATGATGCTCAAGATCACAGCAAGTCATAGACATGATGCTCAAGATCATAAACGTCCACATCATTTGACAATTTCTTTTGAAGATGCATTTTAACAAGTAGGAAATTGATTTATGAGAAACAACCTTTATCTTTGTTGTAAGTATGAGTATCCATAATAACTTGCCAAAAAGATCTTATCTTTGGATCCTTTGGTACTGCAATATGGCCACTCCCATTGAAGCAATGCAGAACCTGAGCAAAGAAATTTAGTAGCATGTATCAAATAAGTTTGAAGTAAGAGATCCAAAACTTGAGGAAATTGATGTGCTTCATTCTAGAAATTTAATGAAATTGACGTGATTCCACATTGATTGCGGTATGCGGAGAGAAATTGCTTCAAAACCAGGAAAATCAATAGGAAATTTTTATTTTGTTATGGGTCTATAAAAAGTTCGCCAAAGCCTACTTCCCCAACTAATTGCATATTTTTTTAATAAAAAGGATAGTGAATTGTTATAAGATCCTTCGAAGCCAATTGAAACAGTGATATAAAGAGCCAGAAATTTCTAAATTTCAATAACGTAACGTTTATAGATTAAAGATAGAAAAAGAAAAGCATGTACAATTATTAACGTTGTTGTTGTTTTTTTCCCCTTTGTTTGAATTGGTGTATGGGATCTTCTTGTTTGTGGGATAAGGGACCCCTCCACCCATTCATACCCTATCCCCTCTGGATTTGAACTTCTGACCTTTTAGGAGGAAACACATGTTCTTAACCATTAGGCCCACTAAAGTTCTAATGGATATTTGTAAGTTGTTGAAATATCTATACCTCATCTAATGGATGCTTCCTTGGCATATTTTCAAGGTTTTACCAGATAAATTATGTCTTGCTAAATGTAATTATGTTATCTTATTTTTATATTTCCGTTATTTCATATAAACTGATTTTGTATTGTAATTTATATTTATTCTCTGGGGTCATCCACTCAACACATTATAGGAGGATAATAAGGGGCTACTTATCTGTTGTAAATTTTAGGTGGATGATAAAGTGCTGTAAATTTTAGGTGGATGATAAAGTGAATGCAAGATGTATTTTCAGACCATCTTAGATGTCCCTTGTGACAGGACTTCAAAATCTAAACATGTTTCAGTGTGAATTTTTGTGGGATTCAAAATCTGAACATGTTTGTCAGTGTGAATTTTTGTGACATATGAATGTTTTTTTCACACATTATATAAACAATTACATGTCATTATGAATCACATTTAAAAGCTTTTACCAATAATTTGTGCTTTGTCTTACTCTATGATAAATATGAGAATAATAAAACCTTTTACCTTGAGATCGTTAACACTTAGTCCTTTAAAAAGGAAGTCCAAACATGATCGATATATCTTACATGAGGCATTGCATTTAATGGCTTGAGTTTTCTCTTATATCCATTCTGAAATCTAACCATTTATTGATCCATTTCATAAATGAAATGAAGTTGGTAAAAATAAATGCTACATTTAGTTTATTATATTTATTATGAAATCTAATCGCTCACTTTTTACTCATTTTTATTCAAGTTATTTCTTTGGGTGCTAGAAGCTCTAACATATGTAAAGCACATTCAATTCATATTGTGGAATGTTTATACCTTAGATTTTATTCCCTTTTCTTCTAACCCAATTCCCTTCTTTTCTCACTCAATAAAAATTTACAAAATTTCAGTCTTTAAAGTGAACCATCTAGATGGCTCAAGGAAACGTATGAAGTGTCAAGTAGTGTCATTATGACATAACCACATGTAGTAAAGGAAAAGGCAAGAGTGTTAGAGGCAGAAAATGAGAAAGTAGAGGTTGATCAAACTGGATCGTCACAAATGAAGTTTGCAATAAGTCTAATTGGTGTTGTCTTCTGTCCTCCGTGACCACATTGACTGGACCAATTATACATGTAAGGTAAATTCAAACGCTTTAGTGGTGGCATGAAGGGTTATAGAAGGAAATCAATTCGCTTTAGTGTCGGCATGAAGGGTTATAGAAGGAAATCAATTTGTTGTCATGATCAATTTGTTTATTTTGTAGTTGCATGCCCAAATCTGTTGATTCCCCAATTTCACACAAAGGTTTTATAGACTTCATTAAATGAAAGTGAGAATGGGGATCTAAATCACTGACCCAAAACTTTGACCATTGACTACATCTGGCTATATCACTTTAATTCCTCCCAAAAACAAAATCGCATGGTCTTTAAACAAAGTAACCACACCAAATCACTTCAGTGTTTCCTCTCCCCACTTCGAAGATATACCAGTATATTTTAATTTCTATGAAAGTGTGAATGACGTGCATAGATTCTTATCGCGTCATTCAAATGCAAAGGAAAGAAAATTACGTGCAGACTTCCATTATGCACTGTAAGTGTAAGCAGACACCCCAAGAATTGACGTCATAGGGACTTATTTTGATTCCACCAAGTATTTGACATTTTAAATTAGCTTTGATATGTCTTCTTAATTTTGAGAACATAAATTTTAAGGTTGCTTAATTTTGAGAACATAACTTTTAGGGCCGTAATATATGGTGATGTGTCAAATTTCTTTGGTTTGTATATACAGATTAAACTAATTTTGTATGTATAATTTTATTTTATAATATTTCGACTTTGTGGTTTAATTGAGATAAGACCAATTAATTTTCATATTATTATAATTTAATAAATATCTATGTTATTAATTAAGTTGACTTTTCAAAAAATGGTCAAAGATATAATTTTTACACATAATATATGTAATTTTTACAAATAATAAAATTTTCAAAAAATGGTTATATGTAATTTTTATAAATAATAAAATTGGCTTTTTAGTAATGAAAACAAAAACATTAATCGTCATAAAAGTTATGTAAAAATTATCTTTGAATATTTTTTACAAATAATAAAATTTTCAAAAAATGGTTATATGTAATTTTTACAAATAATAAAATTATCTTTTTAGTAATGAAAACAAAAACATTAATTGTCATAAAAGTTATATAAAAAAAAAATTGAAATTTTTTTTTATCAAAATTTTCATCCTAAATATTTAAAAAAGTGACAAGGATGCAAATATGTAAAAGAGTGATAAAGGGATTTTAGGTTATGTAAGGTTAGAAGTTGAAATATTTCTATTACTTATTACTTTTGATATTGATTATCTAATATTTTAAAAGTATGAAAATGAATCTATTCAAATGGTTGAAGAGATTAATATAATAATAATAATAATAATAATAAATAAATTTTAAAATTTAAATTTTTTTTAATAATTTTTAAATTACAATGTTGTTGTTAAAAAAAATTGAATTTTACCACTTAATACAAATTTAATAAAGTTTGAGTACTTATATTATAAATTGTCAAAATAAATAGTGTCGTGACACCAATTTTATGTGGATACATTATAATGAGAAGGAAAACTTTTATAATAAGTAATACACTCCAAAGGAATAAAATTCTTATGTGTCTATGTTATAAGGTGGACACACCATATTGTTTTGTTTCATTGTAGTGAATATCTTCTCATATAAACTTTATTATGTTTTGAAATGTCCAAGTGAAGCTTCCAAAAGAAAAATATCATTTGTGCAAACTAGGTAGAGTGGACATCTATCATTAATATATTTATAGATACATATAATACTTTCAAGTTTTGAACATGAAATGTCTATATTAGGCAAAAAAGGGGGGTTACTAAAACAAAATATATATTGTTATTTTGATATTGCAAGAGGGGCATCACTTACTTGTGAGTTATGAAAGGATCGACTTCGTGAGGAGTTCATGGAGTTGTAGGTTGTCTTGGTGTTTGTATATTATGAGTGGAGACCAGTGGTGGTTTCCACACATAATTCTTGTGTGTTTTGTGTTGTGTATGAGAATATATGTGGACTTATATAGCACCACTTGTACTCCCAAGAGAGGAGGCTAGATGACTACTGCCATATTAAAACAAACACTACCAAAAATCTGAAGAAAATTACATGGGGTGCATTATATGAAAGTTTAGCTAGCTTAGGAGTGTAGCTTATGCATATGAGTTTCCTTTGTACTTAAGTGTGGGTGGAAACAACCTTGACAAAAAAAAAGGTGTAGTGTCGAGTTTTCCATAGCAAGCATTGTGGATTGTATTCAATCAGTATTGAGGTTAGCATGGTGACATTGACAACGTAGCACTCTAGTATGTGCTTATGTTAGTTCCTCGTTCTACAAACATTCAAGGGATACTATAAGTGGGCCTATGTTGTCAACCTAAAACTTAAGTTAAGAACGATAAGTGAAATATCAGGACAATATGTCTTATTATTCATAATGTGTGATGGGGTATATCGAGCGATTTCTATTTATCCAACATGATGTTCAATCAACTCATATTTAATTATTAAGTTGACTTAAGTGTACTAGAGTAGTGGATTTCATGTATATCTTGTGAAAGATTGGTAACATTAGTAAAATGAGTGATAAACACCTTAATTGATGCCAGTTGAACAAGAACAAGAAATTTAGAATGCACCCATAAAAAGGGTCGATGTGTTTTAGAATGAACACTTTGAGAAAAAGGGTATCCCTTGGGAAATGGACAACACTTTCACCCATAAATTTATTTGGTAGTAGTGATTCCAATGGAGTGTCATGGATTATTGTGCATAAGTCCCTTGTAAGAGGAGTGAACTATATCAGCTCACATCCTGAAATGCACTAATAGGTCTAACAACTACTTTCTCACTAAGAAGGATTTTCCCCTGTGAAAAAACTATGTTAAGAGAGAGAGAGAGATGAGGAATGATGAAAACATGCTTCCCATTACTAAATTTCTTTCATAGTAGGGGGAAAGAACTTGAAAGTGCTAGAGATAGAAGAAAAGAGCTAGAGGCCAAAGTTGGTAAGTGTTCTGTGAGTATGAAGAATATAATTTTGAGACATACAAAGTGCAATTGTGGGAAGGGAAGACCTTAAGGTCAAGTGAATAAAGTTTTTAGAATGAACCCTTATAGTATATATATATATATATAAGGGTTCACTAACCCACATGTCAGCAAGGTGCTCTTTACATATAGGCACAATTATAATAGTGAATCGTTGATAGAAAACATGATTTGTCTCGACTACAATGAAGAGAATATTATACTCAACATTTAACTTGGTCAAGATCTAACTTTTGCGACTTTACAGGAAACTGAGATTGAAAACAATAATCAAACAAACCATGAAGTGACGACATCAAATGAAAATCAATTAGCAATATCTTAGTCAATGTTCCTAAGCATGGGAAACTTTTGTTTGTCAATTATATCATGATTGATGGCATATGTATTGTCAAGATAGAGCAATAATAAATGTCAATAATGATTGTTTATAATTATCAAGATATCCAAGGTGGGATTGTATGTATGAATTAATGAAATTATAATCTATGATGAGAAAAAATTCTAACTAGTAGTCAAACGAATAGACTATAATTATGGGGGTCCTATATGGAACTTATGAGGAATAAATCTGTAAGAGAAGCATGTCTTTTCATTAATTTAATTACCAGTGGTAATAAAATAGAGTTGGGACATAGTAAGGGTCCTACTAAATAGGGGTAGTCACAATCAACATATTAATAGACTCAACATGTTTTAATCAAGTGAAGGTTCAATGGGATAAGTATAACATGGGGTTTGCTATCATAGAAGACACGTAGAAGTTGTGTCTTGAATTTTTATTTATTTTGTGGATGACATAACTTCATGACGAAGTTTCTTTAAGGGTGGGTGTATGTAACGCCCCATATTTTGACCTTAGACAGTTAGAACTTTGATTTTACTCATCTTAGTAATTCATTGCTTAGTAACTATTTGGACTTAGTTAAAACGATATAGACATTTGAGATGTGTATATCTGGAGCTATTGATCTGGATTTATGACTGGAACAAAATGAAACACAAATCTATAACATTAACACAAATATACAGAGAACAATAATAGAGATACAATGGAACTTAACTTCTATTAAATCAGAAATCTGTTGAAACTGTAAAATGCAGAATGAAAACAATCTTGCTCGAATGGTGGTAGCTAATCTTTGAGAAGAGATTTGGCGTCTATGTGCATTTATCTGAGCAAATTACAATGAGGCCTCTATGCCTTTTTAGCATAAATAAGTAAACAGAAAACCCTATTCATCCAAAAACCTAACCCTAAGAGATGAAACACAAAAATTCATGTGGGCCCCGATGGGGTAAGTTGGTACATCAACTTCTCATTGTCGTAAATTTTGCATACGATCTATGTTTTAGGTGCAAGATAGCCCATTGGAAAGGTCTATACGAGGACTACACATTATTTTATCACACTCTAACTCTATTCATAGTGTGACTGTGGCAGGCCCAAAAAACGTTGTTTAGGGCCTCAAAACGACCATGAAAGTTTAGGACTCGAAAATCTAGAAAAAAGATGCCAAGATGAGTGTTGTATGTGAGCTAGCTGGAAGAGGTGGTAGCCACTGACAGCCACCTGGATCATCTATTTATGTGTTTCATAATGTTATTTTATTATTATATGTTCATAATGATGATAGTTATGAGAACTATTCAAACATGCAAATTTAAATGTGGAATTTTGGTACATGGATATCAGTTCAAGTTATGTTGTGAATGTATAATAGATGCAAGGCATGATAAAAATAAACATATATTTCTTAATTGAATTTCAATACAGATATGGATTCTTATATGAAATTGTGATGTATATGCATGGATATGATTTATTTGTGAACTAACCTATAGGTTGATGAGTTATGTGTTAGCTAAACGACTGCAGTGTTGACGTAACTTGGATGTCGTAGACATCAAGAAGTTAACATATGATAAGTTGTACTTATTATTTGATCTATGATTTTAAATATTGCTATGATCTGTGGTAAGTGTGGTTTTGACCGAACACACAACTTGCTTAGAGTGGTTTCTTGATGACACGACTCTAAGAACAATAGTTGCATAGTATGGCTCGATATAGGGTGTTGACCCTAGTTCTATCAGGAGGGGTGGATGTATTCCCCACCGTGTACCCTCTGAAACATGGAGTCGTGGAAGGGCCATGTGAATTCATGCTCCTCTATATGTGTGACTGCTAGTTGTATGTTGGGGAAACTTGGTCGAGATGTATGCCACTTCTTCTTACGGGTTCTATTTGGAGTAAGGTCATTATACTTGACACTCTAGCTTATTCCAGTAGAGGAAATGATATGATGGAAGCTAGAAGTGGGTTAAGAAGGAAGGATGATTCGATGTTAGTTGATAATGTTGTTTGGGAATTAGATGTTCCACTCTTGTTTTCTCACTTGGTTCAAAAGCACTCATTTTTATTCCCTTTTTTTATTTGAAGTGTAATGATCAATTATTGATGAATTATTGTAGTTTTGTAAGTTAAAATTACTTAATGATGCATTTGTTGTCCTACGTGCATTGGTGTGATCATATAGGGGCTATGCACTAGAGGCAATGGTTGTTTATCATTAGTACATGTATAAGATATGTGTCTGCTAGCTATGCACACATACCCTGCACATGTACACTAATAAAATTAATTAATGTATTAATTATTAAACTAGATTATTAACTATCTAATTGAACGCTTTAATGATTATGTAAATTATATTGCATACAAAAATATCTAGTAGTATTAAACATATTTTTTGAATTCGATTGATGGTTGATATGATGAATTAAATGAGTACCTTGCACATGTACACTAATAGAATTAATTAATGTATTAATTATTAAACTAGATTATTAACTATCTAATTGAACGATTTAATGATTATGTAAATTATATTGCATACAAAAATATATAGTAGCATTAAACATATTTTTTGAATTTGATTGATGGTTGATATGATGAATTAAATGAGTATGGTGGGTTGTCATGTACATTTTGTGGAAAATTGTCAAGTTGCATTTATATTCCACATGAGAAGACAGACTTCACATTTTATTTATTGTTATTTTATGTAAGTCATTTATATTTTAATTTATCCTAATCTTTCCCAAAAATCTAGATAATGGAGGTTGATGGCTAATAATGAGGGTGGTTGAGGATACTTGGGGAAGGGGGTATGGAAACTTTGTAAATAGGAAGAGGAAGTGGTAATGAAGGGAGGTTGAGAGGTTGGATGAGGTTGAGAAGTTGGATAATTCTTGGAAGATATGTTTCTTGTGATATTCTTCCTAGAGCATACGTGCTTTGTTGTTCTTGGAGTCACGAGTGTTGTAACATAGTCCAAATTTTATAAATTTGAAAATTTCCATGATTTATAAGCTAGGGTTGTCAAAACCTTTAGTCTTGCAAATATATATATATATATATATATATATATATATATATATATATATATATATATATATATAAAGAAAATTAGTTTAATTTGAATAAATACAATGAAATCTCATTTCCATAGGATTTTGACCTTTAAAATAGTTTTATTTTATTTTAATAAAACAAATATTTATTATAAACCTTTGTTATGTAGTTTAAATTTCGTTTAAGTTTTGTAATTTTGTTATTTAGGCTTTTATTTTGTTATTATATAGTTTTTATATTATCAAAAAGTGTTGATTTCTTGCAGATTTGATTGTGCTCCCGGATCGTTAGATCAACGGTCTACATGATCAATGTTTAACATAAAGGGGGGGAGGGGGGGCAGGGGCTCCGCAAAAAGCTACCCAAGTTAACTCACTTTTGACGTGGCACCCATCCATCAATTGCAACCCTCGAGGTGTGTGGTTATCCTAACCACACCCGACCACCCATAGTCGGCATGGGGTTGACACGTATCTAACATGACATCAATCGGCGGAAAAGGTAAAAGGTTTATAAAAAAAAATTCAAATTAATTTTTCGCTAATTATAAAATGACATGTATACATTTCGGATGTAAAAAAGAATAAAGGTCAAATAGTTGTTTTATTTTGAGTTTGTAAAGAGTTTGAGCGCTCAATTGAGAGATCCTGTGAAATTCGTCATCATCATTCCAGTATGATACACGTACCAATTGTTGTCCCTGAGATTACACTTAAGTCTTAAAAGAGTAATGTCAAGGCATCATAAATATAAAGTTGATTTTGAAAGTGATTTTTCTTCCGTTAGTTATACGAGATTTAATTCCTCAAATGAAAATAATGACAGAACAAGACATAGGTCGTAATTTGTCGTCTAAGTCGATTTATGAAATCATATGGTGTGAGGAAAACTTACAAAACCGTTCAACGAAATAAGGCATCAATGCAAGATAAATCTTACCTCGTTCACAATAGAAGAAAATAAACCATGCACTCTTGAAAGGATATAAGATTTAGTTATCCAAGTAGCTCACAAGTCTTGTATTTACTTATAGCAGATACAGAGGAAAAATTGGTTTCTTAATGAACAACCGGTTTGATGTGATTATAGTAGTTGTGTTACTAAATTGTAAACACTCACTTATCAAAGAGACATTAAAGAAACTAGAAATATGGAATACGAGAGGGAAACATAACTCAAACTGCACAAAAATTGGAATTTTTGTCTGCACTTGTATTAGTTCTCACAAAAGGAGATTTTCTCTCTATTACATTCGATAAGACGCAGCCATTGTTAAGTCATAAAACTAGGTATTTATACAAAAAGATCTCGACCCTAGATGGTTGGAATTCTCATAATTCAAAACATTTAAATATTACAAATAAAAACTGAAATGCTTCATCTGGAGATTTATGTCTCTTTGCCTGCTGGCAGAGACGTTTCTTCTTCTCACTCTCCGTCTCATAAAACAGTTGGTCTCTAATCATGACTTGTGGATCATTTGTTCCCTGACGAGCTGGCTTTCCCTTGTTCGATGCACTGGACGCATCAACCCACGAATTGAACCACCAACCTGGAAGGCTCTGTTGTATCATTTGCTTCAAAAGTGTATAACCTCTTTTCTATATGAGGTAGCCTATCTTCCATCTTCCTGGATTCTAGAGATAGAGACCGTAGTTGTAGGCTAGGGTTGACTATCCATTTGTTTATCTAAGTGAGGTCAATCTGCTTCAATTGTAAAATCTCAGCTCTAGCTTCTTCCATACTTGTCTTGAATTCAAATTGATTTTTAGCTGTATCAATCTGTCCCAAGACTTTAGGGATATTATTTCTTCCAACGCATAGTGATTCTCTGTCAAGAGCATAGAATGCTTCTTCACAAGATTTCTTCAACTCCTTGGCCAATCTTTTTTTCTCGACTATGTTGGCCTCCCAGGTATTAAGTATTATGTCTCCTCGGGTTTGCTCTGAGAGGGAAAACCTGGTGACCCTGGGGACTTCCTCCTTTGTTGTTGCTAGGATAGCTTCCTGGAATGTGATTCTAGTCACAGTGGCCTCTTTCTCTTTTATGAAAATATTGTTCAAAGATTTTTCAGCCGATCGATAGTAATCTTGAATGCCTTCGATCTTGGTCATAAGGCTTTGTTGGGTTGATCCCAATTTTTCATGTATCTCTAAAGCTTGGGTTTGGAAAGTAGATATATCTACTGTTGTGTTCTTGGTCAAGCTTACATTCACCTGCAACTGTTTGACCAATTCTCCCTGTTAGATGGTCAGTTCTTTGTTTGCCTGTGAACTTTTCTACATCTCATTCAAGATGATCTTGAGTCGTTGAATTTCTTTCCTTTCATGAGCTCTAATCTTCTCAAAACCTTTATTCATTTCGCTCTTGACCCCTAGTTCTACAGTTTTTATTTTTTCTTGCAACTAGCTCACCAACAGATCCTTCTGCTTCAAATTTTCCTTCAGGTTGCCCACCGAAAACTGGTTTGCAGTGGCAAAGGCTCCCAATGAATCTTCCACATCCATAGCAAAATCAATTTCTTCATGAGCCTGCCCATCATACAATACTATGTGCCTCTTGACAGACACACCCTCTCTCTGATGTTCTTCTCTTTTCACTATAGCCTTTGTCTTCTTGTTGAAGAAGATGTTGAGAGAGGGCATCTCTTCTACCGAAATAGGTGTAAGATATTCTATGAATACTACTTCAGTACTGGGATTACCTCTACTGGACTGTAAAGGTATGATATATTAGATAGGGCTACCTATCTCGGTGGATGGTTGTTGCCCAACTGCGTCAGAAGCTGACTTACTTGGTGTGACCGGTGGTTGTTCTTCTCCCCTTCTTGTCAAGGCTTCAGCCTGAGCCTTAGCTTGATCACTTGGTGGATTTTCCAATGTGGTGTCCTCCTTCTGAGTCAAAACCTCATCTCTCTCCAAATGTTCTTAAGCATCCTATCTACTGGAGCTCCCTGTCTCTACACTCTGGGTCTCAATTATCTGTGCAGCTAGAGGCGTTGGGGTTTCTCCCTGCAATGTTTTGGGAAGGCTATTTCTTCGATGCTTCTGGAAATTATAGAACTTAGCCAATTTGTTTGGAGCTAGAGCTTTCACTCGACTCAAGACTTCCTGATAAGACCTTGCTTATCGAAATATTTCATCGTTGGGAGAATCTTCATGTTCATATCTTTTCATAATGTAGAGGGTCATGTGATTACCTACGATCTTCTGCGGATCATGCTTCTTGAATCAAATATTGACTAGGTTGATTTCTTCCAGAGTTGTGACCTCTAATTTCGAATGGTCGAAATCCAGCAGAGAAAACATACCAATCTTCACGAGAAAAGAAGGCCATACCCTTTTCTATACTGCTTTCATTTCTTTACTAATTCCCCCATGCACAGTTTGAAGTGCTACTTTGCGGCACACCAGTCGGTCTGGTAGAAATTTAGGCAGAGCATGTGGAGGAATCGAACAACCAAAAACCCTAATATAGGAGAAGTGCTCTTCAATGTACCAGTCTTCTATATTCCCTAGATTAACCACTATTTTGTCAGAAATTCTGGGAGGCAGGCAACCATATATAGTGGTATGCATCGACACCACCACCCAATTGCATATTTTGTAGAAGAAATATTTTTCTTTCTCCTTCCAATGCTTCGAATGATAAACATGAATGGGCTCAACACTGGTTGTAGTCCAGCTCCATCCCATTAGAGGAAAATGTGTCATAAAACAGACGACGTCCATGATGTAAGCCGACATGAAAAATGGGGTAGGTTTCCCTCTGGCTTTCAGTGACCGATATTCTGTAATATCTCTAACCAAATTGTCGGACAATATCTTGGCCTAATCAAAATAATACCTGTCTGCTACTATCTGCATAATAGGCACCCACGGTAACAAAAAATGGGCAGTGTTTTCCCTCTCGTAGAGTCTACACATCATCATTGCTATATACATCATGTGAGGCTCTAGCGAGGAAACTGCATAGACGCCATGGGAGTCAGCTCTGAACTTCTCAGAGAGAAAGCACCAATCCTTAATTAAGTCGGGCAGGTTTTTTCCATATTGGGCGCATTCCTTCTTGTCAAAGTCCACTAGGAAGTTGGAATTGTAAATGAAATTGGGTGTTGGAGACAATTGGTACATTACCTGTAAATGTTCAGGTCTGAAAGACCCAACTATGAGCTTTTGTGAATTGAATATGGTCCTGGTCGGGATATCAACTTTTTCCAGCACCCAACCGATCATATCATTGTAAGGCAAGATTCTAGGCCTCGTTGCTATCTTATGTAACTCTGACTGGGCAACAGTTTTGTATTTGGAAGCCAGGGTCTCAATCTCCTCATCGTCTAAATCATTTGGGAAGTTGACCAATTCATGCTACAGAATGTCGAATACCCGTGTCTAGGTTCTAATGGATTCTATGCTCTGGGGTGAAGTGTCAGAAAGGACATATGTGTTATGGCTCAAACTCTCACCAGATGCTTTACCTGCCTTTTGTGGAGCCATGATATTGGACTTCAGAACTCTACTACATGTCATGGGAAATGCACAAAATTCTCTATCTCGAAAACTTACTACTCAGTGGAAACGCATAATGAAATTAAAAAATTCAATGTCTTTTTCCTTTAATTGCATCAATTTACCGATACTTCTACTGACGAAGCATTTAATTTTCTTAATGAGAAAGATTTAGGCGGTGGTCCACGATCTTATTTGGAATAATTTATGTAAATAAGTTATTAATGCCATTAATTTTTTGGTGGTTCACATTTAGAAACTTGGACAATCAACATTTGAATTTACCCGAGTTGTGCTTCAGTAAAAACTTAATCATGAAATAATTATGCTTAACCCATTAATTAATCATGTTTATCCATGTAGTATTTCGCGGTTTCGGACTTAGGGATATTGATAGTTTCTCTAGGCATGATCCCCAAAATGCGAAATCGCGATGTGATTAATTTATCGTTAATCGTTTTTAATCCTTAATCAACCCATGTGATTAATTTATCGTTAATCATTTTTAATCCTTAATTAACCCAGATTAATGCTTAAGACATTTCGGGAGTTCGAGCTTCGTGAATTAGGGATAAATAGATGGCGAAGACTCGATTTCCAAAATCACGAAACTACTATTCGATTTTCTGATTGGGTTTTAGTTTCTTCTTAGGTTTTCATCACTTCATGTGTTTGGTTAGTTAACCTCATTTAAAAAATTCTGACATGTCATTTTTCGGAAGGATACGTCAGAGATTAGGGGGTATACGTGTATCGTGACTACGATTCCTCAAGCACTTTTTGGATATCGAGACTTTGGAGTTGCTACATATTGAAATGCATGCAGCGCGAAACTCCAAAACCCAAAATTTCGAATGTAGTATTTTAGTGATTTGACTCTTTAATCGAATAGGTGGCTCGATAACTCCTAAGAGATCAAGATCGTTTGATTTGATGGAAGACTTCATCAATGGTAAGAATCAAGCACGTGTTATTTTATTTTAAAAGGAAACAAAATCTATTTAAAGACTAAAGTTTAGAAATTTATATGTGTTCCAACATAGGCTCCATCTAGGGATCATGTCTCTCGATGAGACGCAGAAGAACAGTAGACCAAGTGCCTTTATTGGGTAAATGGAATCATCATAGGTTTCCGAGAAACACGTTCTGGAAAAGCACACAGAAGGACATTAGGCTTCAGCCATATCTCTGAAAGTTCATTGATCTTGAGCTTAGGCTTATTAATAGCTTCCTTTTCTTAAAACCGATTTTGGATTTGCTTAAGATAATCAAAACAACCTTAAGCAATCCATCGGACTCTTTTTCAATTTTTTTCGCATCAAGGCAAAACAATTTTAATGTTTTATTCAGGGACTCTCGTGTTGGTTTAGAATGTATATCTTGTCGAAAAGAGAACTAGCTATCGGAGTACATTATAACACATGTATAACATCGTTGCAGATATCATAGACATTGCTTCACTGTCAGCGAGCCTATTCAGTACCCCGATGAAGTTATATAATTCCCCCATTGAATTTCCTTTCACCACTCCAATTAGTAATTTTGCATTTAAATGATGAGATGAGGGCAATCATTTAATGAATTTCCTTTCATCATTTCTTTTTTGGACTAGATGGGGGCAATCATTTAATGAATTTCCTTTCACCATCTGTCTTATATTTTTAAAACATGAAGTGGGGGCAATCAATTTTTATGCAATATACCAGGGACGATATCTGATTATAATCTAGCAAAAGAGGTCTGTCAACTCACTTTGATTACTCTGGGCTAATATTCTTCCAACCTTCACAACATCTTTACCTACAGGGAAATTATCACGGGGAAGTTTTAAATTTCCTGGGACTTTCCTTGAGAGAAATTAATCATTTCAAAATCTGATAGAGGGGCTAAAGTAGTAAGGATTAGCCTAGACATACTTTCTTCCAGTTAAGATCAGAGGAACCGCAAAATGATTTTTTGCCTATTCTCGTTTTGAGAACCTATTTTTGAGTTCTCAGAGTTAAGGTGAAGCCTTTTTTCCTCTATGAAGATCATGGAAAGGTAATGAGAATCATAGGAAAAAGAAACTTGAGGATGAGCAGGAGAACAAAAAAGAAACAGAAAGAGGATTTGGACATTCTGTTGCGAACATGGTTATTCCCACGCAAGCTCGTTTAATGATTCTCGTATTTTTCTTTGAGATCTTTTTATTGCTTATTTTCTTATTATAAATTCTATTTTTTCTTTCTTTTTTTTCTTTTTTAGTTCGAGGGCTCAGAGTTTTATCTTTTTCTCATTTTTGAATATATGATCGTTCTTACACGAGCACAACTTTATTTGGAAATTAAAAGGTTTCTTCTACCATCTTCGTTTGAACAATAAATATCATATAACTCCATACCTTGGATTTCCATTAGCATTTTCAAGAAAAAACATTGGTATTTTATCACCTATCTCATGAGATGATTGTTTCGTTCTGAAATTCAATTGTCGATTTCTGATGTATCTTTATCCCACGACTATCGGTAAGTATTATATCTGCCAAAATAAACATGAGAAATGTCATAACCTTAGCAGGAAAGAGTCGGTACGTGGAATTTTTTTTTATAATTTTGTTTTTTTATGTGAAATCAACAAAATTGATCCTATTTAATGTAAAAGTAAAAACTTACCAAAAAGATGAAAAACTGCAAATTAAAACGAGAAAATCAAACCGGTATATACAGTGGTGGTTTTGAATTTCATTATTGCATAAAATGCTTCAGGTAACGCCCATTGATGGGGGCATTAAGGATTTTTCTGTCGAGGTTTTCCAACAAGAACAAATTCTTTCCTTCAGAAGCAATAACCCTGAAAGGTCCACACCAGATGTGATCGAATTTTCCATGTTTTCCGGCGTCCTCCTTCCTAGAATCCCATTTTAAAATGAGGTCGTCGGGAAGAAACTCTATATCCTTAGCCTTTTTATCAAATAGGGCTTTCATATTTTCTTGATATTTCTGGAGTTTCTCATCCATCTCAACCCTATTATGCTGGACTTCTATTAACTGGTTGATTCTTTGGGTGACATCATTAGGTTCTTCCTTTGAATATTTCCATAGCTTCATTACTGACAGAGCCAGGTTTATGGGTAGTACCACGTCAGTCTCGTACACCATTTGAAAAGGGGACATTCCGATTGATTTATTAGTGCCTATCTGATTCACCCAAAAAGCGTATTTAGGATGAACATGCCAAGCTTTCTTATTTTTAGTCAACACCTTTTTTATTATGGTGATCAAGCTCTTATTTGATGACTCAGCCAACCCATTTCCCTGAGGATAGTAAGTTGTGAAATTTCCTAGTACAATGTTGTGCTTTTCACAAAAGCTAACCATCGCCATGGATTTGAAAGCTTGTGCATTGTCGGTGACTATCTTCCGGGGACAATCAAATCTCGATAAAATGTTTTCCTCTAAGAATTGTATCACCACTCAGTCTGTATCATTTCTGGTCGGACTGGCCTCAACCCATATAGTGAAATAATCTGTAGTGGCCAGGATCCATTTATGTTGTCCACTTGAATGGGGATGTATTTCTCCGATAAATTCTAGACCCCACTATTGAAATGAAGCTTTTGTTTTGATTGGGGTCAAGGGTAGCGCGGAGAGCTTTTGTTTACCCGAGAATAATTGACAGGAATTACAGGCTCTGAATATATCATTCACGTCTGTAAATAACTCCAGCCAATAATATCCAACTCTCAAGATTTTATAGGTCGTCGCTCTCTAGGCGTGGTTTCCTCCACACACCCCTTCATGAAACTCATTTATAACGTTTTTTGTTTCAGATTCTATTAGGCATCTTAGTAGAAATCCCAAGGGGTATTTCCAATATAGTTGTCTGTCAACGATACAATATTTTACTGCATGCAGCTTCAGTGTTGTTGCCTTGGAAGGAGTTATATCACTCGGGCATTGAAGAGTCGAGATATACAAAACTATGTCACTATATTAGGCAGAGGAAGAAAATTTTTCTTGGATCTCGATTGTGGGTATAGTAACATCAAATTTGTCTATGTCTGGAAGTTCCCCATAAGCTTGCAGATGGTTCATTCCAACCACTCTGAAATTTGATTCAATTAATAGCTTAACCAAGCCTTGACCTTTGACAAGCTTTGTCGGTTTTACCTCAAGGTCAAATTCATGAATCTTGGCAAGCCATCAGCCTCTCCTACCATCGCTATCAGGTTGAACCAATATATATTTAATGGAACTGGTGGGCACATATGAGATTACTTCAGAATGTTGCACGTAGGTCCTGAAATCTTTTAAATCCTTTACCATTGTGTATGCATGTTTTTCCATTATATCGTATTTCAACTCTACGTCTCTGAGGCTTTTACTAGAGAATTTTATTGGTTGTTCGAACCCTTCATCGTTCTTCTGTAAGAGTATGGCTGCAATCGTATGTTCGGATGTGAATGAGAAGATCAAGAATTCTTTCGTATAGTCTGGACTTGCTAACACGGGTGCTTCACCTATAACTTTCTTGATGCGTTCGAAGGATGCCTTATATTCAATTATCCATTTGACCTTTTTGTCCTTCTTCAGCATATATGTAATCAACTTAACAATTTCATCGAAGTTTGGAATAAATCTTCTTAAAAAAAATATTTTTCCTAAAAAATATTGGATTTCCTTTCTATTCCTAGGAACATTTATTGTATATATAGCCTCCACCCTTTTCGGGTCGATTTTGATTCCATCTATAGATACTATATGGCCCAAGAGTTTACCTTCCTACATTGAAAAATGAGATTTCTTGGGATTCAAAGACAAACTGAATTTTTGACATTTCTCGAACGTTTGTTTGAGGTGTACCAAGTGCTCTGCATCAGATTTAGAAAACACGGTTAAATCATTGAGATAAATGATGACAAACTTATCTCTCTCACCTACGAAGGCGATGTGCATTGCTCATTGGAAAGTAGCCCTTGCGTTCATTAGACCGAATAACATTTTATCATACATGAAAGTACCCCATGGGGTGGTGAACACAATTTTCTCTTTATCATCCTCGTGGACTGCAATTTGATTATAACCTGAAAATCCATCAATCATAGACATTCTATTAGCTCCAACCACTTTTTCCAAAACATGATCCATTTTAGGTAGTGGATAATTATCTCTAAGATATTATCTGTTTAAGTTCCTAAAATCCTTGCAAAGTCTAATTTCACCGTTTTTTTTCCCGACTGGAACTAAATTGTCCACCCACTCGGAATACCTGAGTGGAACAATAATTTTTGCATCCAGGATATTCTTTACCTCCCTTTCTATCACAGACAACAGTATAGGATTTATTTGTCTAAGTTTCTCCTTGAAAGGTTTGATGCCCTGCTTTAAAGGGATTTTATGCTCAATGACAGTGGTATCATAAATTCTCAATTCGTCATAAGACCAAGCGAAGACATCTTTGTATTGCTTCATTAAATTGGCGTATTTGCTTTTCGTTTTAGGTGGAAGGTATTTAGATATATTTACCAGCTTAGGAGTTTCCTTGGTGCCTATATTACAATCTTCGACCTCTTCAGGCTGAGGTTGTAAAGTAGACTTTAGGGGAATATCGTTAGGATCGAATAATATTTCCAAATGAATCATACTTTTGGGGATCTGATTGTTTTTCAGTACCAACATGCGATGATTAGCGATCTTGTCTTGAGGGTCTTCACCTTCATGCATGATTTAAGCAGGGTCATTCTGATTTTCCTGATCAATGTGTGTTTCGGAAAATTCATCGACCATTTCTAAAAATTGCTTGATCTACTCATCGTCTTCAAATACCTGTCAGTGTTGAAAATTATTTGGTATTGAGGGCCTATGCCTCATTTCTATGTGATACTTTAGCTTCAAGACCATAGGAGGCATAAAAGTCGCGGTCTCTTTCGCTAGGGAGTTGGCTTGTTGATTTTCCGCCCTGGGAATATGATGAATATTGAATGATGAGAAAAAAAATTCTATCAGATCCCAAGCCTAGTTTATGTACGACCTTAACCTTGGATTCTTGGCCTGATACTACTTCTTTATTTGTTTTACAATCAATTCTGCATCACCGTAAACTACCAGATTTTCAATTTTCAACTTACTGACAGCCTCTAATCCAAGACAAGAGCCTCGTATTCACATATGTTATTAGTGTAGTCAATGTCCAATTGCAATATGTACAAGAAAGGAATAATAAATTCATCACCGGGTGCCACAAACAACACCCCTGCTCCTGCTCCTTCCCATGACTAAGCACCATCAAAATACATCTTCCAAACTCCTACACTATTTACATTTTTATTTGTTTTTTCTATATTTTGGTTTTCTTTTTTTGTACAATTTTCTTCTATACATTCATCTAAACCATCATCAATTGATAATATAAAATTCCCTAAATATTGATCAACGACATATACCGGATAGTTATTTCATTTTTGTGGGTCACTTACAGTATATGCCAATCTCGTCTCTTTGTATAGACGGGTGAACTGTCCACCGAAGATTGGGATCGTAGCATACGTCATATCCAGTTGAAGTGATCCTCCAAGTTTCTCACCCCAATATCTGGATAGAAAAATACTGTACTTTTCAAGAACATCAGCAACAACTACATCCATGAGAATAATTTTCATGGGGATCTATGCAAGATTAACTACCAAATCTTTAATCATACCGAGGCACTTAAATTTTCTAGAATCGAAAGAATACAAATCCCGGTATGGTCTAGTAACCTCAAGGCCTAGTTTCTCCATAATGGATTTTGGCATCAAGTTGCGTGATGCTCCAAAATCCAACATACAGTTATGGAGAAGGTGATCATGCACAATTAGCGTGATATAAAAAGGAGCTACATGATCTTTGGCATTTTTGATATGCGGACCGAACATTATAGTAGGATTATCATCTTCCAAATTAATAGTATCCACATGAATTTCATCATCCGAGCAAATTATCATCTTGGCAATTTGTTTTATGTACATCGGATTTTTTTCTAGTTCAACCAGAGGTAACAAAATTTTAATTTTATTTATTTCTCTTTCTAGATTGAAACTTCCAATTGTCCTTTCAGCTTCTTTGGATGGGATCTCTGTCTCTTTTTTTCGTTCTATTGGTTTGTGTTGCTTTTGTTTCGGTCGTCTTTGTCTTAGTACCTTGCGTCTCAACTATTTTTGTTTTGGTAATTAGCTTTTCAGTGGATGGTTGAGAGGCCTCATTCTTTTTACTTCTCAATAAAAATTTCTTCAGTAGATTAGTTGTAGAAACTTTATCTCTAGGCCTTAAATTATATTTTTGTTGAAGTTCGACCATTATAGAATCGGTGATTCCTTGATAATCAGAGTCTCCCATATTATTTATATTTACCTCGTTCCCAAACATTGGTTCTTGATCTAAAGACCTTTCGTAATCATGTCTAGTTAGATGAGGTTCTTGATCATTATCATTGAGGTTGTCTATATCTTCGTCAAACCCCTCAAAGTCTTGTACGTCATCACTTTGTATAAATTTCTTTGTTTTAAAAGGAGCTTTGATTTTATGATCCTCGTTTTTAATTGGTCTCTAATGGATCTGTGGATTGAGATTCATTTTGAAATCTCTCCTAGCAAAAGGATCAGGCTTAGCCTGGTCTAATTCCATTCTGGATATTTTGTTTGATAATTCTTTAATTATTTTAGCCATGTCATCCATTTTTTCCTCAATGGACTTTCCAGATCCGGAATTTCCATCTTGTTGTTGTTGGGAAAAACACCCTACAGACTAGCAAACTAGGGTCAGACTTGCATGTAGATTTTGACCGAATAGAAACTACTTTTTTACCTACAACCCAAGATTTAAACCCCTTTTTCACAGTAAATGCATGGAAAATGACCACCAACCTTATTACTGGTGTTCGATGTAGATCCTCCGTTGCTCTTCGATTACTTTCTTGTGTTGCTCCTTCCACAGATGACCTACACTCAAGACAAACAACAACTATGCATGCATGCTACTTCTATACTCAAGGGTTAGAAATCAAGCATAAATTAATCAAACCATAGACAATTCATGAATTGGGGCAGGAAAAATATTTTTTTTATTACTGAAAGTGAATCAACTTACAAAAAAGTTGAGACCGATCACCGTTCCTTGAACCTGATCCTGGGCTCCTCTTCTTTTGTCCTTCAACTGCTTTGTGTTAAATCTCCTTTGGCATGAGGAAAGGCTAAAGGGTTGGGACAATGGATTACGTAAATGGGCA
>JZKD02S1697375.1:103568-117713 GCA_000966675.3 Picea glauca
ATATATATATATATATATTCCACCTATTTATTTTAGGTAATTTTCAACGATAAAGTTTGACTAAATTATTATGGTCAACATTAGTCGCTTATGCGACGGACAATCTAAGGTCGTCTCTTATGCGATGAACATTGACCATTATAATTCAATCAAACTGTAGGCGTCGAGATTGCGACGAACACGGGGTAGATTTAGAAAAAAAAGAACTTTTCCTCTTGCATGTTGCGATGAAAGAGTACTTTCATCGCAAGTGGTCGTCACAAATTTCTCAATATGTAGTAGTGATTAGATAGGGTTGCCTATCTCGGTGGATGGTTTTTTCCTGTCTGCATCAGAAGCTAACTTACTTGGTGTGACTGGTGGTTTTTCTTCTCCCCTTCTTGTCAAGGCTTCAGCCTGAGCCTTAGCTTGATCACTTGGTGGATTTTCCAATGTGGTTTCCCCCTTCTGAGTCAAAACCTCGACTCTCTCCATATGTTCTTGAGCATCCTGTCTACTGGAGCTCCCTATCTCTACATTCTGCGTCTCAATTCTCTGTGCAGCCGGAGGCGTTAGGGTTTCTCCCTACAATGTTTTGGGAAGTTTGTTTCTTCGATGCTTCTGGAAATTATAGAACTCAGTCAATTTGTCTAGAGCCAGAGCTTGCACTCGAATCAAGACTTCCTGATAAGACCTTGCTCCTCAGAATATTTCGTCATGAGGAGAATATTCATGTACATATATTTTCAGATTGTAGAGGGCCATGTGATTACCTACGATCTTTTGTGGATCGCACTTCTTGAATTTGATATTGACCAGCTTTATTTCTTCCAGGGCTGCGACCTCTACTTTATAATGGTCGAAATCCAACAGAGAAAACATACCAGTTTGCATGGGAAAAGTAGGCCATACCCTTTTCTATACGGATTTCAGTTCTTTACTAATTCCCCCATGCACAGTTTGATGTGCTACTTCGTGGCACACCAGTCAGTCTGGTATAAATTTAGGCAGAGCATGTGGAGGAACCGAACAACCAAAAACCCTAATATAGGAGAAGTGCTCTTCAATTTACTAGTCTGTTATATTCCCCAGATTAGCCATTATTTGGTCATAAATTCTGGGATGAGGGCAACCATATATAGTGGTATGCATCGGCACCACCACCCAATTGCATATTTCATAGAAGAAATCTTTTTCTTTCTCCTCCCAAAGCTTCGAATGATAAACATGAATGGTCTCAGCACTAGTTGGATTCTAGTTCCAGCCCATTATAGGAAAAGGTGTCATAAAACAAACGACATCCATGATGTAAGCTGACATGAAAAATTTGGCAGGTTTCCCTCTGGCTTTCAGTGACTGATATTTTTTAATCTCTCTAACCAAATTTTTGGAAAATATCTTGGCCCAATCAAAATAATACCCTTTTTTTATTGTCTGCATAATAGGCACCCACAGTAACAAGAAATGGGCAGTTTTTTCCCTCCCGTGGAGTCTACGCATCATCATTGTTGTATACATCATGTGAGTCTCTAGTGAGGAAACTGCATAGACTCCATGGGAGTCGGCTTTGAACTTTTCAAGGCGAGAGCATCAATCCTTAATTAAGTCGGGCAGGTTTTTTCCATATTGGGTGCATTCCTTCTTGTCAAAGTCCACTAGGAAGTTGGCATTATAAATTAAATTGGGTGTTGGAGACAATTGGTACATTACTTGTAAATTTTCAAGTCGGAAAGACCCAACTGTGAACTTTTCTGAATTGAACATGGTCCTGGTTGAGACATCAACATTTTCTAGCACCCAACCAATCATATCATTATAAGGCATGGTTCTAGGCCTCATTGCTATCTGATGTAACTCTGACTGGGAAATAGTTTTGTATTTGGAAGCCAGGGTCTCAATTCCTCATTGTCTGAATCATCTGGGAAGTTGACCAATTCATGATGCAGAATGTCGAATACCTGTCTCTAGGTTCTAATGGATTACATGCTCTGGGGCGAAGTGTCGGAAAGGATGTCTGTGTTCTGGCTCGAAGTCTCACCAGACAATTTACCTGCCTTTAGTGGAGCCATGATATTGGACTTCAGAACTCTGCTACCTGTCACAGGAAATGCACAAAATTCTTTATCTCGAAAACTTACTGCTCAGCGGAAACACATAATGAAATTCAAAAATTCAATGTCTTTTTCCTTTAATTACATCAATTTACCGATACTTCTACTGACAAAGAATTTACTTTCCTTAATGAGAAATATTTAGGCAGTGGTCCAAGATCTTATTTGGAATGATTTATGTAAATAAATTATTAATGCCATTAATTTTTTGGTGGTTCACATATAGAAACTAGGACAATCAACATTTGAATTTACCCGAGTTGTGCTTCAGTGAAACATTAATCACAGAATAATTCTGCTTAACCCATTAATTAATCGCATTTAGCCATGATAGTATTTCGCGGTTTTGAACTTCGGGATATTGATAGTCGTTTGAGGCATGATCCCTGAAATGTGAAATCATGATGTGATTAATTTATCATTAATCATTTTTAATCCTTAATTAACCCAGATTAATGCTTAAGACATTTCGGGAGTTTGGGCTTCGTGAATTAGGAATAAATAGATGGCGAAGACCCGATTTACAAAATCGCAAAACTACTATTCGATTTTCTAATTGGGTTTTAGTTTCTTCTTAGTTTTTCATCACTTCATGCATTTGGTTAGTTAACTTCATTTAAAAATTTCCAACAAGTTATTTTCCTGAAGGATACGTCAGATATTAGGGGGTATACGTGTATCGTGACTAGGATTCCTCAAGCACTTTTTGGATATCGGGACTTTGGAGTTGCTACATGTTGAAATGTCTGCAGCGTGAAACTCCGAAACTCGAAATTTCGAATGCAATCTTTTAGTGATTTGAATCTTTAATTGAATAGGCGGCTCCATAACTCCTAAGAGATCAGGATCATTTGATTTGATGGGAGACTTCATCAATGGTAAGAATCAAGCAAGCGTTATTTTATTTTAAAAGGAAACAAAATCTATTTAAAGACTAAAGTTTAGAAATTTATATGTGTTCCAACACCAATCAACATCCTCCATGGTAAAATCTAATCCTTTTTATCATTTATGTTGTCATTACTAAAATGTAGTCATCTCAATCTATAGAAAGTAAGAAAGATACAAAAGTCGTAGAGAAAGATCTTTTAGACAAAGATAAGGATGTTTTCGATCTTGTCTTGTCTTTTGATCCCTTTGAGTTAAACCAGCATGAAAACCACAGTTTAAAAGATTTGGTTGGCCATTATTATGCATGGTAATCTGACCTTGCCAATTTTTTAGTACCTCATGTATATCATTTCCCGTAGTTTGTAGTTTGGTGCACTACAAATTACATCCCATCCAAGAGAGACATAATTTCCACAGTTGGGTATGTTCGCATTTAATTAACTTCTTAGACTATTAACAAGATGATGAGATGGCCAACGAATCTTGATAGAGAACCACTAAACGAATTAGTAGCAACCAAATGTTTCAAAGAATTGGAATCAAAAGAAAGGGTTACCTTATTACAATCATACCTTTGTACAAATATTGATGTTCCGGGTGATAATGTTGTCATTCAATCAAGTCTCTTTCTTTAGACTTCTCATAAAGTTATTTCTATGATTTCTATGATATTGGGGAAAAAGATGTTTTGACAATTGATGAACTTGTGTTAGGGATCATGGTTTCAATCTACCCAATTTCAACCAAACCCATCACTAAATTTAGTTATTCCCATTTCTTAGTAGATCAAATCCACTACCAACTTTCTGAATTTGAATCTCTCTAAAGCTTCATATACCAATCTTACCTCATTCACCTTTTTCTGTGTACACAAGCCTTCCATTTTATGCATCTAGGGATAAACGTTGAAGATGATCTTGGTAACCCAACTTTAGTTATTCACTGGACTTTTGTGATCATGAGGAATCCTTTTAATGTTGAATTTCCTCAGTATGTTTACCTTTTTGTGTAAATCCTACCAAATCATATGTAATGAATCTCCCCCTAGAATTTTTCCCGAGTACAAAAAACTATTGTAGTTAAGCCCAGGCAAAAGAGTGGGAGATTGGTATATCTTTGAACATCATATTGAAATCAAAATTTATGGTTTTCAACTATCTCCTTTCCTCTTACGTATTTTCTTGACTCCAAGAATTGTTTCTCTTGAATATGTTAGGAAAATATTGAACTCTGATGAAATTCACTTTGTGCCAAATAAATATAAGATAACTTTTAAATTGAAAAAATAGGTAGGTCATTTTATCGTCAATACCATATCAGGGTTGCAAGTGACAAAAAATTTTCTTTTAGCCGTGGGATTTCAACAGGGAGAACCATGGAATTATGACCCTCATGGAATAATTTCATCAAAAATAATTTCACATGGGCAGAGTCCTTATCAAAATCAGCAAAAAGAGAAACTAGAGTTATTGGAAAATCAAGACAGTTGGAAAGATGTGCATAACATTCTACAGATTCATGGTAAAGCATATTATTAGTCAGCAAAGTCCCCAATCACACAAATGCCACAACATTTTCAAAAGACATACAAAAGGAAAACTTCAGAGTCTACCTCAAAGAATTAAAAAATAGGGGAAGAAGGATCAGCCCAAAAACATAAATTAGAAGTACTTGAAGAAGAAGAATATGCAGAATTGCCAGAAGAAATAATGCCAAAGAAAAAGGGCCTTGTTGTGACTAAAGAGGTAACATATTCATAAAATCTCAAAAGTGTGGAAATTAAAAGTGAAACAGAACCATGGACTATTAATCAATCAAAGAAATTCGACCAAGTTCAATAGTTCATGGAAATTAGAAAGGCAAGTGAAAGCATCAAGAAGAGTATGATTCCTAAAGTATTTGACCATGATATAGATCAGACCAGAATGATATCAATTGTACATTATGAGAAAGGGAGGTTGAATATAGAATTCATGGGGCCAAAGGACCAGTAGAAAGTAACACACATCTCCATTGATATAAATGTTGTTCATCCTTTGGATAAATTTGACTTGCACAGAAAAACTGCAGAAATGATAAACAGAGATGCCATGATAGCTAATCTTGGAATCGAGAAACTCCAAGCTATAAATGATAAGCTTAAGACTCAGTTAAAGAATGAAAAGTTGTCTACCAGGACCAGACATATACGAGTGGAGGAGATAGAACAATGGATAATAGAACTGGGAGCTAATCCAAAAGATGAGGCATCCATACAAACACTGATAAATGAAAAGGACAAAGAAATCCAAGTTCTGAAGAAAAATCTTAAAAACCCAAGAATTGACCATGTATAGACCCCGAAACTACAGATAATCCAGGCAAACGAATATCAACTTGTGAAGAAAATGGTTGAGATGGGAGAATAGACGAAAATGTATGAAAAGTAGATTGAAATATTAAAAGGAGGATCTTCTTCGATTCAAGCAATAGAGACAACAGATCTGAAAGTCGAACTATCAAGGGAATTAGCATATCCGAACCTGAAAGGTGTTGAAATTAAAATCTTAAAGAAAACGATCTCAGAGAAGAAAGAGGAAATCAAAGATAAAGACCAAGTTATTGCAGAATATCAGAAAAGGAATTATAAGTTGCTAACTGATATGGAACAGATGAAGAGAAACCTATCAAGTAAACCATATTTGATAGGATCCAAACATGTCATTTGGGATGAAATCATCAGTGAAGTAACCTATCAGGTAAACCATATTTGATAGGATCCAAACATGTCATTTGGGATTATTTCAAAATAATAGATGATGAAATGTTGTTGATAGATGAAGCAAATGATGTAATCCAAAAATCATTTCATGAATTAGGAACAAAACCCCAAGTTGCTACTCAAATCAAAAAGTTCCTAAATTCCAATTCTAGACAAATATTATCAATCAAAGGTGTTAATGATAGAAAAAAATTAGTGATGGAAACTAAAAGAATTTTCACAAAGAGGAATCTAATACAACAAGCTCAAAATGAAGGCATAGCATTAAAAAGAAATGTGGAATCTGTTTCCCACAAATTTGAGAATTTAGTGAAAATGGGGATAAAAATGGCAAGTTATTGTCATATGAAAACTGTAGAAAAATATTTTTCCTTTCCAGGGAAAAAGATGATAAGTTTCAAAATATGGATAATAAGCTAAAAGTTCAAACCACTTTTTACCTACTCATAGATTACTTATATCTTTTATGGCAGACAAAGAATTTATTTTCACATACCCCTACATACGAAAGATACATTAAGTTGGATGTTGCATTCAGGAAAATGAAATCATCCAGTTATCCTTCAAATGAGACTTGGAATATCCTCCAATTGTTGGTGGGGTGACTCACCAAAGAATATGAAGAAAATTAGGATTTGACTCCTCCAACTGTCCTATTTTCAAGGAGTCAAATATTTCGTTATATCTCAATATTCTAAGAAATAGGATCAAATAACCATTTTTGGTTTTTGACCTAACTTGTATAAATGTTCATGAGAACTCGATGTAAAAGGGAGAGAGCTTTTTGGCCCAAATTTAAGCTTTAACAAAAAAATTGCAAGTTTTGAATATTCAAACTTTTATGTTTCAGATTATGTGATTTATTTCTCCTTGTGTTATTTTCATGCTCTTAAATTCTTCTTAAATATATCTAGTGTCATGACTATGATGACTTAGTACAAAAACTACCATCATAACGCTGCAAATGTATCATTAAAAGTTACATATTTTTTCAAATATACTGTGATTATAAAGAAGACATGTGCTTACATTTTATTATTCCTTTTGAATTAAAAAGAAGTATTCATTTTGTTCAAATTGTTGAAAATTGATCTCAAACACTTAGCCAACACAAGATTTCAGCTTCCTATAGTTATTCAACAATAAAGCAATGGAACCTCATGCATTTATTGTAACTATGAGAAAAAATAAAAGATACAAAGAAATCTGAAAATATAGCAGCGGAATATAAATGAACAGTAGCACATTCACCATATTTGACACATTGAATTTATGGGCAATGCCCCTGGAAAAACCCAACATGGGAAAACAAGTCCAAGAGATTCTTCTTTATTGAGCTTCACAAGAGAAATTATGAGTTTACAACACAAATATTCTACAACATTAATTGAAGAGTGTTGAACTTACAAACTGTGCCCACAAACACATATATTTATGTTCTAAAAACCCACATTATGAGCAACATAAATCTACCTCAAAAATTGTGCCAATAATCAACAGTATAGTCTCTAATGTACGGTCTTCAACATCAGCAGAAATTACTCAACATTCATACACAGTAACAACACTCTTATGGACCAAAACTCACCAACCTCAGCACCTAGAAATGTGTGACATCTGCAGCCTCAATTTATGTGCATTCACATTTGTACGACCCTCTTCAAATTTATATTGCACTGCTTTGTTCTCAGTTGTACGGACCATCATTCAATGGTGTACTTGTCTTGGGGTGTGTTCCCTCTCTCCCTCTTGGAAAGTGCGCCCCTTCTCTTTTTGTCCTTCTCCTTTCTCCTTTAGCTCAACTCTCTCTTGAAATTCTCTTCCTCTCAACCTCTCCTCCCAAAAGGTGTGTCCCATCTCTCCTCTAGTGTTCCTTTTATTACTCATTAATGAGTAACTGACTCTTCACCTTCCTTTGAGATCAATGGTGACGAATTAATCTTTCATTGAGTTCACTTAAATCACTTAAGTGACCCACTTTTCATAAAGTCACTTTTACCCATTAAATATTAAAAGGCTCAACTTGACTTTATAAAATCACTTTATGAAAACACTTCATAAAGTCACTAGAGAGAAATATTTTCGGTCACTTATACATGTTGGGTGCCTCCAATGTAGAAGTACCTCTGATCTACCAAAATCTAACACAAACTATATTTTGGTTTAAGATACATAATCAAACATCATTTCTTCTTGTTGAAAGTTAAGTAATATTTATCAGAGATACCTTATTTTAATTTTCAGTTTGTTTTCTCTAAATTCTTCTTTCATCTTCTAATGTTTTAATTTTCTAGAACATGGAATGATTTTCCTTCTAATCTTAAATCTTTAAATATTCAAAGACTAAATATACAGACCTAAATTAGCAACAAAAATACTATGTTTTAGGACAGATCTACTCAAAAACAAATCAATCAATTTAATGGATTCCTTGGAATAGTTTCCTATCTAGAAACATCTCAAGGGTTACAACATGTTTTTGGCATCGTTGTCAAGGATCGAATTAAAGAAATTTATTTTTTCCTTGGGAAATACAACAAAAAAAAAACCTACTCATTGTTGGTGAACAAAGAGATAGGAAGGATAAAATCCTTCACCTGACGACTCCACATTTTCAATCCTAGCATCAATAAGGAAAAACACTAGAGCTCACCCAGATCCTAAGAAAACAACACCAGTAGCTAATCCTGAAAAAATATTGTCAAAGAAAAATCCTAAATGTACACCCACAACTCCTCCTACCATATCCTCTACCTTTAAACCTTCCTCTTCCACTGTTCCTAAATCAAAATGAAAATCTCCTATTGATCCAAATATTCCATAAGAAAAAATTATTTGAACCCTTCAAGCCCTTCCAATGCATCTTTGCTTTCATATCCCGAAGAACCTCTTCCAAGTTCCCCAAAACCACCCCTGACAGTCTCTACAGCAGACTCCATCCAAACTTTCCCTGAAAGTTATATTGAACTTTCTCTTAAAGACTCTACTGTAGTTTCTCAAATAAATTCCACTGAATATTCTCCTCATATTTCCCCAAAAGAATCACTCAAGGATTCTCCAAATATTTCCCCAAAGGAATCTCTTGAAAAATTTCCTATTTGGTCTACATCTCCAAGGTTTTCCTTTTTAAGTCCAAAAATGGAAGTTTTAGATATCCTCAAACTTCTTTTCTAGAAATCCCTCTTGAAGAAGAAGATATTCTCAAGACTTATATCAATTCCCTTTCTCTTGAGAATTATCTGCTAATACTTGATTACCTAATTATGATTGGGAAAATACCACAACAACAACCACCTCCTCCTCCTCCACCACCAAATTGTTTTAATAAAGATTCTACTAGATATGCTCCTTTGAATATTCCAACAAATCTCCATGATTTTCCTGATAATTATCTGAAGCTACTGCTTAGATTTAATGGGGAGGATGAGACCAAATCGCTCGAGAATTTAGAAGCATTTGATTATTTCACTGATAATAAAGGTTTAGAACATGAAGTGTATACATGAGGATCTTTGTTCATACATATGAGGGTGAAGTGAGGACGTGGTTTAATGGATTTCCCCCTAATTCCATCAATTCTTGGGATGCACTAGAATCTATTTTCCTTAGACAATGGGGTGAAAAGAAAGATCATTTGTATTTTTTTACTGAGTTTGGGAATCTTAAAAAGAAACAAAATGAATATGTATCAGATTTCATAAAGATATTTAATAAACTTTACAATAAAATCCATGCATATGTCAAACCATCACAACCAACAACAAAAGTTACTTTTTCTAGCTCTTTTGATCCCAATTTTTCCTTATTGCTTAGAGAAAGGAGATCCACCACCTTAACTAGTATGTAAGATGATGCAGTAGAAACTAAATCCAATATGATTGCATCAAGAAAATCTATTGTTAGAAATGAATCAGGAGAAAGAGAAAGAAGAAAACAAAAAGAACAAGTTGGTACATCTAGTACTAACAAAACTCAGGATGATAAAATTGAAGAAATGTCCAGAATTATTATGGATCTATTAAACAAAATGGCTAGGATGGAAATGGAGAGAAGAGACATAACATTAGAAACCAAAATCAATTTAGGAGGCATTTTAACCCTCCCCGAGTTTTGCAAAGAGAAAGGAGAAATGAAGATCAACCTATACAAGCACCTATAAAAAATGAAAATTTGGTTGACAATTTTGAAGAAGATCAAATTGAGGATATGGATGAAGAGATTGATATGATGAAAGGTGATCCTTCTGAAGTATATGTGACTTAGGATGACTATGAAAAAATTGTAATCTTTAACTTATATTTCTATGAATATGATAATAATAATCATTGAGATTCATCATCATCTCAATATAGATCCTTCTCAGGTGCATTACAAGTTGAATTACATAGAAAATATGATGTTAGACCATGAAATAATGTAAATACAACCAAAGAAAATAACCAAGGTCAACTGGAAATAACAGAAAACAAAGACAAAGAGAAATAAATTACACATGCAAAACAAAAATCTGATCTGATCCACGGGTTACAAAGAAAGAAGATACGAAGAAAAAAAAATGGACCAAACAAGTGGTTCTTTTCATCTGGAACATTAGCTTAATAATATCATAATTCCAATCTCTTTGTTAGAAATTGCAAAAAATCATGTTTGTAGGAAACAAGTAATGAAAATGATTGATTGTTATATTGCAGCAATCCAACTAGATACATTAAACTTGCAAGATGGAGAACCTATTGTGATGTTTGGTACTCATGTTGAGGAAAGATGAGAAGTTGTATCCCCATTTTACATCTCTTTAACAGTCCATGAACATCTTTTACACAATTGCATGCTATATTCAGGAGCTTCTCACAATCTAATGCTATTATCTAGATCATGGGCAAGTAAACTAGGTGGCTCATTGCAAATGGACATGACTTATGCCACAATCCCAGTTTTTGGTGGAGAGACCGGGATACTTTATAGGGAAACAAAAATTGATTACATTGTTAGTCATCCTAAACACCCTAATAATTATCCTGTCTACACGAAAGATCAATATTTGGGTAGTTTTATGTTATCTATAAATGATGAACCATAAAATTGTACAGAAAATGTAAATATTTCTTTGAATGAAAATAATCCTGAAGAGGGAATGTGGAAAATGTATTTTGATGCAGATTCCTCTTGGGAAGGTGATGGAGCAGGTATTCTTCTAATTTCACCTTCTGGAAAAAATTTTAGTTGAATCAAATTGCAGAGTCCTTGGAATAAATCAGATTACATGCATAACAAAACATCCTTTAGCCGAGTATGAGGAGACAGATAATGACCGTTGGTAAAAATTAACGATGAGTTTTCTTCTTCTCCCTGGTAAAACAAAATTGTATTTATTTGTAGAATCTTGAATGTCCATTTTATTTCAGTCAAGCAAAAGATATATCTCGTAAACTTCAAGAAATTAAGTATTGTATAATGAATGAAAATATTTATTGGAAAGACCCTTTGGGAATTTTTCTTAATTATATTGTTGAAGATGATATTGCGGGTCATATATGAATTTCCCAAAGGCATATGTGGAGAACACCACGCTTGGAGAGAAATTGCATATAAATATTGAGAGCTGGCTATTACTGGCTAAAACTTTTTTCTAAAGTAAATGCAAAGGTTAGAGCTTGCAAGGAATGTCATATTTTTATAGGTAAATAGAAGCTTCCATCATTACCATTGGTTCCCATAAAGGTTGAAGCTCCTTTCCAGCAATGGGGTTTAGACTTTATAGGTGAAATTCATCCTACTTCTAGTGCACAACATAAATGGATTTTGACTACAACTAATTACTTTTCAAAATGGGTAGAAGCAAATCCCACTAGATTTTCTACTGATGCAGTTGTAATCAAATTCCTTAAAGAGAATATTTTACCTAGGTTTGGATGCCCTAGTAAAATCATAATTGATAATGCACAGTCATTTAAGTCCCTAGCTATGATATATTTCTATCAAAAATTCAATATCATTCTTGGTCATTCAACTGCCTATTATCCTCAAGGTAATGGATTAGTTGAGTCATCAAATAAGGGTCTAATGAGGGTTATCAAGAAAATGTTAACTGAAAATAATAAATCTTGGCACTCTCATTTGAAATTTTCACTTTGCACCAACAGGATCAACACTAAAATATATACATGTATGTATCGTTTTCGATTGATTTATGGAATTGATGTCGTTTTCCCTATTAACTTTGCTCTTCCCGTGATGAAATTGATGCAGGATGATCCGTCAGGATTTTTCGAAATGACTATGGTTGAGTTTTATTTGCATGCATTTATTAACCATTGGAAAACTTAACGAAGAGCGAGAAAAGAAATGAATTATACAGCCATTAACATATTTTCAGATCTGAAAAACAATGAAAACAACAAACCATAATGCACAAGTTTGATAACGGAGTTCGGCAACTTTGCCTACGTCTCCAGGCCTTTTCTCTCTGAGGGAGGCTTCTTGATTTATTTTCAAAATCTTATTAGTACATATTTACAATGTCGATTGGCTTCTAGACTGATCTGGTCTTGTTCGCCATGATCTCTAGAATCTTGTACAACTTACGGCACCTGAAACAAATGTCCTGAGCTCTCAGAAATCGTCCGACATCTCTACCTCAATAGCTTCCTTGCCTCAAACTGGCTTAGACTTGGCTTTGCCTCGGCATCTCTGCTCTCCAAAACCGTCCAAAAGCTCTCCCAATCTCACAAAATGGCCTCAACATGGCCTTGGTTAAATAGTTGGGAAAGTTGGTTTCAATCTCCAACTTCCTCCCAAGAATTAGGCTCTAAAAAAGCCCAATAACCCTTAAAAATGGATTAATTACATTAAAATAATTAAAAAGTGGTTAAAATAACCCACTTTTAACTATAAATTAGTTATATTGGCCTTTAGCCCCCTCTCCTGGGCGCGGCCCCTCTCAGCAAGGTCGTATGGCAGCTATATGATCGAGCGCTAGCCCCGTGGGCTAAGCGCTGGCCGCCCTATTGACGTTGGCTCCCGGTCATATAAACGCTATGTGGCCACGTGCCATTGTTCAAATTCCCGCGTTGTTGTAACCTCCGCCCTATGGCCATATCAACGCATACATGGAACCGGGGTTGGGGCTACGCCCCGGCCCAAGCCACCCGCACTTGACACTATACATTGACTTTAAATAAAAGTCGCGCCATAATGTTAACAAGCAACACCCCGGTGGTCCGTTGGTTGAAGCCCCGTCGCAAAAGCGCTAACTGTGGAGGAGGTCCGGGGTTCGAATCCCCCGGGCCCGAAAATTTTTTGACATAGCCCTCATTGGCTAAACCCGGGGTGCCACGTGGCAGCCCGGGATTGGGCCATGTGGCACCTTACCATTCGCCCAAAGCATGCCACGTGTCAACCGCTAATTGGCCCACGTCACTGCCACGTCACTTCTATACGCCACATCATCTGTTCGATCAGTCTTTGTCGTATGCCACGTCATCTGCCATGCAAGCCTTCCACATCAGCTGCTGACGTCACCCTGCCACGTGTCACCCTTTCAGTGGTGACACGTGTCACCTCGGGATTGGTCCAACTGCACGTCGAAAGTGCCAAATCAGCCTAACACGTGTCACGCTCTGAGGCTGCCACGTGTCCTGCACGGAAGCCGCCATGTGTCACTGTACGGAAGCCGCTACGTCACTGTATGGAATCGCCACATGTCACTGTACGGACTGACACGTGTCCTGTACGGACAGGTACAATCAGCATCCCAAAATTTTGCATGTTTGGCTCGGCGGACAGAATGCGATATCTTCTTCATACGGACTCTGTTTGACATAAAAATTATACCACTGGAATCAGGAAGACGAGCCGGATGCAATGGTGTTGGTTTCGTCAGATTCCGAGCACTTTCATTTTTGAGCATTTTTCATGCCCTGATAGCCTTCTGAATCCGATTTCGGATCACACCTCCCAACAATAAGACCTTTTGGTCCCCAAAAGGTTACAGACCACTTGACAAGCTCGGGATAGGCCACCCGGCTTGCTCTTTGTCTCTGGAAGATGATTACATCAGAGGAAGCAAAACACAATGAAGTTGAGACATCCACTTCTGGCAGAACCAAGTGACTACTTTATTTCCTTCACGGTGTTCTTCTTGCTTTGCTGGTAATCCTTCCTCCTTCGTGGGTGCATGCAAAATCCTTTTGCCCTTCTTTGGATGAAGCTCTGGATTAAGCTTCCAACAGCTAGCCTTTTGATGTCCACTCTTGTTGCAAAACGTACAATGATTTTTCGGCATCCAAACCTGCTTAACCTTCTCCTTCTTCCGTTGTGGACTTGAGCCTTTACATCGTGTTTCCTTCTTGGACGACATAGGTTTCCTGTACAAAGTTTGTCTCTTCCAACACTTGGCAACAC
>JZKD02S1697386.1:17073-28561 GCA_000966675.3 Picea glauca
TACCAAATATTTAAACGAATAAAACTAACAAGAAGGGAATATTTACATAGCAGCCAACGGATTTAATGAAATAAAATAATCGACAGTACTAGTTTTCTTTTAACATATAAATGGTATAAGTCATGATGTGCGAAGACATAGTATAATATTTTCACGCAGAACCAAGACTATACCTAACTATTGAGTTTAACCCTTCCAGAACGAAATCGCAGAGAATATTTATAAATCAACAATCAATACCGAGATATTCCATCTATTGAATCCAAATGGGTAGACCACGATAATGACAATAACTGCTATAAGATCAAAGGACTTTATATACCGTAGAATATCCTTAAATGGATTGTTAGAGTAATTGCAGAGGTCACATTAATAATACCAAGCAGAAATATGTTAGACATAAAAGAAAAAAAACAACATATGTGAAGAACTAGCTAAAGCTTGATGAAGTTATAGAAGTATGGATTCAACCCTTTACAAAGAAAATAAAGAAAATAAAACTCTCGCACAGTCTCAAAAGGATTCAGTGTCATGCCTTGACTTACAGACTGTAAGGGGTAATGATAACCGTAAGTTACGAAACCCTAGGAATTGCAAACACAGAGAACCACATTTCCTCGACAGACTAGATAGAAAAGAACTTGCAATGGGTGTGGCATTATTTTGTAAAAAGAAACTTACTCTAGACTAAGACTACATGCAGCCCCACGACAAGCTTAATATCCAACCTCTACTTACTCCAGCAGAGAGACCTTAAGAGAATAACGAAAATTGGGATATGAAAACCCAGGAGTGCTTTTACCCAAAGAAACCGCAGCGTTCCCGACCATCAACCCCATGGTCGGGCCAACATTACTACGCGGAATAACAATCTCATACTTAATTCTATATATAAGATATGCATTTAAACAAATGAAACACATTTAAACTCAGAGTAACCATACGAATTACTGATATTATAAATAATCAATGGCTTTAACATTAATTCATATGCACGGGAGAATACATGATAAATATAAATACACAGACATGCAAAAAAGTAATTAAAACATCATCTTGTACTTATCTTTGAAACGACGGTAATTCCACCAACCAAGTGCAGGCCTTCCACGAACCTCCCAGCCTTAGACCACACTGCTCATCAAGCTCAGCAGTGGGTCACCCCCAAGCTGGGACTAAGCTCCACCCCCAAGGCAAGGAATCCTAGGCTAGACTGAAGTTACAGGGAAAACACACAGTCGCAAGGAAGGCATTTTCTCCCAGGAACCACTCATACTCACTGCCATAGACTCTCCTTCCCCACATGCCTGTTCCACCCCAGGAGTATACACCTTCTCTGTCACCTAGACAGTTCTTCGACTGCTAACCTCCCTTGCCTTGGGTTTCAGCAATAGACCGGACCGGAAGTCTCCGAGCTCTGTGGCAGCAATAGGGTTCCTTCCAGGAGTTCTCTCCTTCCTCTACGCACTCTCTCACCTGGAGAGAGTCATTCATAGGCCAAGCAACCTGTTCTTCCAACTTCAATCACCTCTCTCACCTGGAGAGAGTGTTGTACAAACTAGCCAACCAGCCACACACAGTCCAACACTACGTGACCACAACAACCAATGGGGAAAACAGACATGAGCTTTCCAAACAAGCTCAACAATGACAGGATGTCTCACGGTTATGGCTTTGGGATAGAGACTCCACAAATAGGCTCGATCTGCTCAAACAGAGGATGCATCGGCTTTTCCAGAAATCAACACATGCTATCACCGAAATCAACACACAGACTTCGCCCCCCTGGTTTCAGAATGACATGAGGTCTCTTGCAGGGGTCAGATGGGACGTACGGTTCAGAAGATGCACGGGGCTCTTCCAGAGGTTGGACGGGTTCACGCCCAGGCAGTCGAGGGTCGAATGGTGGAGGAACCCCCCAACACGACTGATCTCGAACGCTTTATTTGCATGCGCCTAGGTTGACACTTGTCACCCATGCAACTGCGTGCATTCCATCCATTTGGAAGTTACTTGTCCTTCCAAAAGAACTTAGGATAAAGCATATTATCCACATTCTTTTTGGAATAATATTAAAATATTATTGCCAAGGCTTAAGCCCTTAGGCTCAACACTTAGCCCCTCTTCCCACCTTCCAACTCCTAATTCCTTGCTCACTCTATGGAAGCTTATTCCCCCATCACTCATTCATCGTGGTCGGTTTGCACACGGCGATGTTTATATTTTTATTAATAATGTGCATAGATACATGTACAAAATCAAGCTCTTGGCCTTCAACACTTAGGCTCTCTGTCCTAACAATCACATAAGCCCACCAGCTTATATAAACTTGGCTCACCAGCCTATAAGAAATTTTTACAACTCATTTCGTAAACAAGATTTACAACTGGGCTTGGCCTTGGGGACATTACAATCCCCCTCCCCTTATTTCTGCACTGTCCTTAGTGCAACTGTACACAACATCTGCAAGTTTTTCAAAATTTTCAAAAAGATGCGGGGTACTTTGGCCGCATAACATCTTCATGCTCCCATGTTGTGTCCTGAGGACTGTACCAGGTCCACTGGACCATTACAAGCCCTATAGCTCGATTCTGGAGCTGTTTGTTTTTCCTGTCCAATATGCCCACAAGATGCACTTACAGGAGACCTTCTGGTTCCACTTGAACCACATTCTAGTCAATAACATGATTGGCATCAGGTATATATTTCTTAAGCAATGAAACATGAAACACATTATGTATAGTCATAGATGCAGGTAATGCAAGCTTATATGCAACTGGCCCAATCCTTTCTAGGATTTCAAACGACCCACAAAAACTTGCTGCCAACTTGGCGCAACTTCCCAGCTTCAGGGAACTTATGAAGTTTTCACTTTCAGGAAAACATGATCACCCACTTTAAATTCTTGGTGGGTTTTGTTCTTATCAGCATAACTTTTCTACCTGTCCTGGGCAGTTTTTAAATTCTGTTTAATTTTTATCATTTGGTCCTCCATCTCCTTGAGCAACTCTGGCCCAACTATTGCTCTGTCAGCTGGATTATCCCAACTCAATGGAGTGTTGCACTTTCTTCCATAAAGTGCTTCAAATGGGATCATCTTCAATGATGCATGATACCCATTATTGTAGGCGAATTCTACCAAATGTAGGTAGTCTTCCCATCTTGATGGTTTGTCCATCACATACATTCTCAGCATGTCTTCTATTACTCTTTTCACCCTCTCTGTCTGTCCATCAGACTCGGGATGATATGTTGTACTAAAATTCAGATTCATTCTAAATCCTTTGAACAGTCCTTTACAGAAATTCGAGGTGAATTTCGGGTCCCTATCAGACACAATCGTTTTAGGAATTTTGTGCAAGCATGCCACTTCTTTTAAGAAGATGTCAGCAACATTTGTTGCCTTGTGAGTGGTTTTCAGTGGAATAAAATGGGCAGCTTTTGTAAGCTTTTCCACCACAACCATGATCAAATCATGCTGCTTGCTTGTTCTAGGCAATCCTATAATAAAATCCATGGTCACCACTTCCCACTTCCACTCAGGACTGGGCAAAGGTTGCAGCAACCATGTTGGGTGCCTATGCTCAGCCTTAACTTTCTGGCACTCCATACATATGGCGATGTATTCAACGATCTCTCTCTTCATACCCGGACAAAAGTAATGGCTTTTGACTGCTGCCACAGTCTTCTGATATCCAGGGTGTCCAACATATGTCATGTTATGCATTTCTTTTAGAATTGCAAGTTTGAATTCCTGGACATTGGGTATATACACTATGTCTTTATATAGGAGTAATCCATCAACTTCTAAGGTGTAACTTTCCTTTTTCTGTGGTCTCTCACGCTGTTGTAGCTTTGCTACTAAGTCTCTGTACTACAAATAAGCATTTGCAACTTCCAAAATTCTACCCTTGATATCAGTCTTGTACATGCTAATGGTTGTAGCATGTAATTCATGCACTTTTCTACTGAGTGCATCAACCACCTTTTTTTCCTTTCCCTTGATATGCTTGATATCAAAGTCATATTCGCACAGAAACTCCAACCACCTACTTTGTCTAGTGTTTAAAGTTGGTTGATCAAACAAATATTTCAGACTGTTGTGGTCTGTTCTCAATTCAAATCTCCTTCCCATGAGGTAATGTCTCCATCTCCTCAAAGCGTGAATGATTGCTGCCAACTCCAAATCATGAGTGGCATAATTCTTTTCATGCTCTTTCAGCTTCCTGGACTCATAACAGATTACAAATCCATTCTAGCTAAGAACTCCTCCCAACCCTTCCTTACACACATCTATGCACACCACAAAATCCATATTTGGATTTGCAATCCTCAAGATTGGAGCGCTGGTTAACAACTACTTCAATTGTTGGAAACTCTTCTCACACTCTTTAGTCCACTGAAACTTTTTCTCCTTCCTTTGTAAGGAAGTGATAGGGTGAGCTATCTTTGAGAACCCTGTGATAAACCTTATGTAATAGCTTGCTAGACCCATAAAGGATCTTACTTCTGCCACATTCCTTGGCACTGACCATTCTTTGATGGCCTCAACTTTCTCAGGATCCATGGCGATCTCTTCTTTTGAAATAATGCGCCCCAGGTAATGGATCTGCCTTTGGTAAAATGAACATTTACTCAGCTTGGCATATAGTTGGTGTCATCTCAACACTTGCAGCACTAGTCTCAGGTATTTTTCATGCTCTTCCTCTGACTTGGAATACACCAAGATGTCATCCAGGAAGACTATGACAAACTTGTCTAAATAGTCCCTGAATACACCATTCATCAAGCACATAAAAACAACAGGTGTGTTTGACAGTCCAAACGACACCACTGTGAACTTGTAATGACCGTACCTTGTTCTAAAGGCGGTCTTGTTGATGTCCTCATCCTTTATTCTTACCTGGTGATATCCTGATCTGAGATCTATCTTCGAAAATATTTTCGCACCCTTCAACTGATCGAAAAGATCATCGATCCTCAGCAGAGGATACTTGTTCTTGACAGTTACCTTGTTCAACTGTCGAAAATCAATGCACAGCCTCAATGTCCCATCCTTCTTCTTCACGAATAGCACTGGGGAACCCCAAGGTGACACGCTGGGGTGAATGTACCCCTTCTTTAAAATCTCTTCAAGCTGCAATTGCAACTCTTTCATCTCTGGCGTACTCATTCTATAAGGAGCTTTCGAAACTGGAGCTGCTCCAGGCATCAAATTTATAGAAAAATCGATGTCTCTCTTCATAGGTAGTCCAGGTACCTCCTGAACTATGTCCTTGAACTCTGTGAGTACCTCATGGTCTCCAATATTTGAGACTTCATCTCTGGATGCTTCCTCCACACGGGCTGCAAATAATTGACAACCTTTCCTGTAACACTTCTTCAGCTGCATGGCTGATATTTCTCTAACAACCACATCTTTGGGAATTCCTTAGACTGTTTTCCGATTTCCCTCCTCATCCAGGCATGTAAACCTCTTGTTATGATAGTCCAGTAGGGCATGGTGTTGGTCCAACCAGTCCATCCCAATTAAGTAGTCGTAAGAACCTAAAGGCAGAATATTCAATTCAGCCTTCGTGCTCAATCCATTCATGTCTATAGAACATGACTTAATCAACTCAGTGACCTTCCTCTTGGTTCCTGTAGCCAACTGCACTAACCATGAATTTTCATGTTTGCTTCTTGATAAATGAAAACTTTCCACCACCCTAGGATATACATAGCTATGGCTATCCCTTGAATCGATTAAAATACTAAATGGTTGGTTGTTAATCATACCTTCCACTTCAATCATGTGCGATTGAAATTCTACTTGCTTATTGTCCAGTGCTGTGTATATCCTTGGAATTTTGCTGCCCATATCCTCCACTGTTTCAGCTTGCTGAACATTGTGGATGGTTCTCACTTTATCTTTTATGTGGGGGAAGTCTTGGTACCTATGGTTTCCTTTACAGCCCCAACACTCCATAGGTGGCGGTCTGGGCATTTGTCCATCCACTTCAGCCTTCCTGGGCTCCCTAAAGGATGGTTGTCCCTAAGGACTGTTTATGAATAAGGGAGGCTTGTTTCCCTTCAGCCTCTTCTCTTTCCTGAACTTCTTCTGATCATCCCAAGCCTTCCAAAAAGTAGGCCTTTCTCTTTAATGATACAAGCATTTTTCCCTTCTTATTCTTTCTTCCATAGTCTTGGGGTCATCATACTGAATCTTGTCACCAATGGAAGGTGGCAGTCCACTCAAATATCTCTGAATCTTGACAGCCTCATCTTTGATGAATGGAACATACTTCAGTAGTTCCAAAAACCTTCGTTTGTATTCATCGATGGTCATGCCGCCCAGCTTGAGTTCGAAGAACTCCTTCATCTTTCTATCATAATATCTTTTGGGTAGGTATTTCTTCTCGAAATACCTCTTGAACTCCTTGCAAGTGATATCTTTCTCCCTAATGTGCTGCACCTGCACAAAATGATCCCACCACATGGATGCTTTTCCCTTTAGTTGATACATTGCTATTATTCCTTCTGCATGAGGGGAATAATTCTGCAGCTGGAAATATTTTCTCATGCCAAGCAACCATGTTTCGGCATCTTCCTCCTTCTTATGTTCTCCATCAAACATTGGAGGCTTGATCTTGTTCATCTCTCCCTTCAATTCATCCACTCCAGATATTCAGTGTTTTCTAGTAGGGAACGGGCTTGAACTACTGTGTGCCTCCCTACTGGAATGATTTGGGGAGCGACAATGATGTATGCTACCACTCCTCGATCTTCTTCTCCTCTCAGGGGTCCTGCGACTCTTTGTCTTTCCTGAGTCACTCCTCTTATCCAATTTCCTTTATATTCTTTCCAGACTCTTCAACATTTTTAAGTTGAATTCAACCTGGTGATCCCTGACCCTCATGAGCTTTCGGCTATCATCTCGGGGATCCTGGGAATTTTTCTGCAATATTTCAATGAGTTGCATCATATGTCCCTCCTTATCCATCTCTTTTCCATGCCCATTAGAGTTTGATCCTTCGATTTCCAGGTTGACATCCCTTCCTACCCTTTCGTCCTCTGCTTTGGAGGCAATTTTCACCTCTTCCAATTCCATACTCGGCGTCAATTTTCGGTTGTCCTGACACTCGTTGAACTCTACACACACAACGTACAGTCAACTGAAGTTTGTCAGGCATTAAAACCTTAACAAAATCACAATATTCATAAATCAACGTGAGTGAGAAAACGTTTTGACTTCACAAAGTTTTTTGAGCTCTGACGGCTCTGCAAATTTTTGGGTCTTCGGGACTCCGGGTTTCGGGGTCTCGATCCACGAGGTTCTCATTCTCGCTTTCGAGACTTCTAGTTTCGGGGTCTCGGTCCACGAGAATTTCATACTTGTTTTCAGGACTTTGGGGTTTCGGGTCTTTGGTACCCGGGAGTTCATGATGCAGTGACTCCAACTCCCGAATTCCAAAATTTTGATTTAGTTTACTCTCCGGGTCCACAGTACAGTTGTCTCCCTTAATCACGGTGGCACGTGGAACGTTCAGGAAGGTTCACATCACCTTCGGCGACATCATCGGGTCCCACCATTCTCTCTTGTCTTCTCGACTCATTGGCACGTGGTGCACACCCATGTGTGCATGTCCATTCCAAGGCAATCCAATGGTTAGACTTCTCTCAGATCTACGACGCAGATCTTTTCGACGTTTCAAGGTTTCGGGCATCGGGAGTTCATGCATCCACACATCTTGAACTTCCGTTTGCCGAAATTATGAAATTACTGTCTACTCTTCCACTTGATCCGACGGTCACTTATGATCTATGGTGTAGATCGTTTCAGAATTTTGCGTATCACGATTTCCGCGTTCCTGTGCAACTCCAAAGGGTTTTTAAACCCTGCGCACGTTTTCCAGATCTGACGGTCACAAGGGTTCACCTTCCCTCCTGAACAGATCCTAAGGCTCCAACACTTCTAGTGTGGAGTCCTCTCTCCCTGTGGCCAGATGCCACCTCGGCTGCGGTTTCATAACACCACTACACCTCCCGAGCTTGGTAACACGGTCAAGTAACTCCTTGACACTCAAGAGCATTCAAAGGTTTGAAATTGGTCCTCCAGACACAATTTATCTTCAAATCCTTGGTCCAAAGACCATTCAACTGGCCCATCTAGGCTCAGCGTCGAAACCTTGGCTCTGATACCAAACTGTAGCGTTCCCGACCATCAACCCCATGGTCGGGCCAACATTACTACGCGGAATAACAATCTGATACTTAATTCTATATATAAGATATGCATTTAAGCAAATAAAACACATTTAAACTCAGAGTAACCATAAGAATTACAACTATTATAAATAATCAATGGATTTAACATTAATTTGTATGCACAACAGAATACATGATAAATATAAATACACAGACATACAAAAAAGTAATTAAAACATCATCTGGTACTTATCTTTGAAACGGTGGTAATTCCACCAACCAAGTGTAGGCCTTCCACGAACCTCCTAGCCTTAGACCACACTGGTCATCAACCTCAGTAGTGGATCACCCCCGAGCATGGACTAAGCTCCACCCCCAAGGCAAGGAATCCTAGGCTAGGTTGAGGTTACAGGGAAAACACACAATCACAAGGAAGGAATTTTCTCCTAGGAACCACTCATACTCACTGCCACAGACTCTCCTTTCCCATATGCCTGTTCCACCCCAGGAGTATACACCTTCTCTGTCACCTAGATAGTCCTTCAACTGCTAACCTCCCTTGCCTTGGGTTTCAGCAATAGACCAGACCAGAAGTCTCTGAGCTCTGCGGCAGCTACGGGGTTCCTTCTACGAGTTCTCTCCTTCCTTTGCGCACTCTCTCACCTGGAGAGAGTCGCTCACAGGCCAAGCAACCTGTTCTTCCAACTTCAATCACCTCTCTCACCTAGAGAGAGTGTTGTACAAATTGGCCAACAAGCCACACGCAGTCCAACATTGCATGACCAAAATAGCCAATGGGTAAAATAGACACGGGCTTTCCAAATAGGCTCAGCAATGACATGATGGTCTCACGGTTATGGCTTCGGGACAGAGACTCCACACCCAGGCTTGATCTTCTCAAACAGAGGATGCATAAGCTTTTCCAGAAGTCAACACAGGCTATCCCCGAAATCAAGACATAGTCTTCACCCCCCGGTTTCAGAATGGCACGAGGTCTCTTGCAGGGGTCGGATGGGACGTACGGTTCAGAAGATGCACGGGGCTCTTCCAGAGGTCAGACAGGTTCACGCCCAGGTAGTCGAGGGTCGAATGGTGGAGGAACCCCCCAACATGGCTGATCTCAGACGCTTTATTTGCATGCGCCCGGGTTGACACTTGTCACCCATGCAACTGCGTGCATTCCATCCATTTGGAAGTTACTTGTCCTTCCAAAAGAACTTAGGATAAAGCATATTATCCACATTCTTTTTGGAATAATATTAAAATATTATTCCCAAGGCTTAAGCCCTTAGGCTCAACATTTAGCCCCTCTTCCCACCTTCCAACCCCTAATCCCTTGCCCACTCTGTGGAATCTTAGTCCCCTATCACTCATTCATCGTGGTCGGTCTGCATGCGGCGGTGTTTATATTTTTATTAATAATGTGTTTAGATACATGTACAAAATCAGGCTCTTGGCCTTCAACACTTAGGCTCTCTGTCCTAACAATCACATAATCCCACCAGCTTATATAAACTTGGCTCACCAGCCTATACGACATTTTTACAACTCATTTCGTAAACAAGATTTACAACTGGGCTCAGCCTTGGGGACATTACAGAAACACTGCAGGTGTAAATTCCATAAGTCAGAACAAGGGTTTAGGATGCCGAGACTACTCAATAAATTAGAGAATAAATCTACAGTAGGCATTACATAACGAAACGTGAAGTAGTCAAGGAAGGTTGTAGAGAATAACAATAATGGTAGGTTCAAGAAAGAACAAGTAAGTTTGACTTGAGGATTTTGTTACTACAATAAAGAATTCCAAACCTCATTTCTTAACCAGAACACAGGGCCAACGAAAAGCTTACCAGGGAGAGCGAATGACGTCGTTTTTCCACAAGGTAACGTTTTCCCCAAATCAATGGAATGCTTCAATAAGAAAAAAATACGCATAGCCTTTTGTAAACTTCACAATGACACAGTAAACATATTAAAACCCTAAGAGAAACCTTATCTATTTAGTTAAATGATGAAGTACGAAGGGAGGTCTAGCCATGTGACGAGGGTAGATTTGGCGTGACTGGAATGGATGAGGGGCCAGGTAAGAGTATCATTACTCGCATACACAAGTTTGCCATTAAACGACAGATGCAAAGCCTTAACTTCCCTATGGCAATAATACACTCTTTCACATCAATACATTCGTGAAGTAAATGAGTTCCTTTGAGACTCGACGAGTTGGAACTCGTATACCTCAACTGCCTTGTTACAGTTAGTTTATCATTCGAGGGAAGGATTCGTTGGAACATCGTTTGGTTAAGCCGAAGCTAACAAAAGATCTCATTACTCAAATTCTCTTGGGTACAGGAATTGGAATATGAAAAATCGGGGTCGCATATATAATCGAGACTATGTATTTTAATGCTAAGCACATACCACTAACACACTTCTTTTCAACTATGTGGTATAGATCCAATCCCGTGGCTATATGTATATATTACATAGTAAACCAATATTCCTTTTTGAATGGACAAATTAAATAGTATTGCGTGTAACCCATAGGGATCCCTTGTGTAAAGAGAGACTAGGACTATAAGTCATAAGTCTAGTTCATGGTATGGGTAGTTATGTATATAGATGTGTGGGTTGGGAACTAAAAGGGAATTACTAAAACCCTTGGAGAATTTACCGTATAAGTTTCTACATCAAGCAATATAGACAGGTATGTAGATGGCATCATGTGATAGGACAAACTTAAGTCACGTCAAAGAAGATTATAACATTAACGAAGATTTCTTTCCTTAATCGACAATCATATAAAATGAAATTGGAGATTAATGCCTCATAGAAAAAAAAAATTATGACAAATTTGACGTACATTACAACAAGTGCATGTTTTCAGGTAGCAAGACTGCTTGAATGTACTGCCTGAAACTAAAAATTCGATGATAAAATCCCAACAACACAGTGCCACTATATAGTCCACAATAGGGTGTTGACCCTAGTTCTATTAGGAGTGGTGGAGACATTTCCCATTGTGTATCCTATGAAACCTGGACTCATGGAAGGTCGGTGTTAGCTCACGATCCCCTAGACGTGTGATGATGATTGTCAATTTTCTACTGGGGAAGCTTGGTCAAGAGATTTGACACTTCTGCTTATAGGTTCTATTAGGAGTTAGGTCAATATAGTTGATGCTTCAAGATAGTCCAACAAAGGAAGGATAGGGAAGGAAGATCGAAGTAGGTTAGGGAGGAGGGATGACTAGAAGTAGTTGAGAGTGTGTGGAGGTTTAACCTTATAGTAGAATTGTTTG
>JZKD02S1697386.1:52032-67522 GCA_000966675.3 Picea glauca
TCTTTCGGTGTTATATTTTTAAGAGCCTTTGTGGGAGTGCGATTTACTATGTAATTTGCATAGTTGATGGCTTCCACCCAATACTTTAGACTTAATCCCTTAGATTGGATCATACGATTAGCCATTTATTTTAATGTGTGGTTCTTTCTCTCAGCAACACCATTTTGTTGTGGTGTATATGGAACAATGTGTTGCATTTGGATTCCCTGTGTAGTGTAGTAACTTGTAAAATTATTGTTCACATATTCGCCTCCATTATCTGTTCTCAACCTTTGAATTTGATGTCCAAATTGCTTTTTTACAAGGGCCTTGTAGGTCAAAAACTTGTCAATTTTTTTTTTCTTAAGTTTTAAGAAGTAAACCCAAGTATGTCTGGAAAAGTCATCAATGAAAGTTAAGAAATAATTGCACCCAAAAAAAGAAGGAGAAGAAAGTGGACCACAAAAATCACTATGAACAAGCTACAAAGGACCCGAGGCATGCCAAAAGGCATGTTTTTCAAAACTGTCCCGATGATGTTTTCCGAGAACACAACCGACACAAACACCATCTTTGCATGAAACAAGAGGAAGACCAGTCACCATCTATTTATTACATAGTTTCTACAATGAGCGATAGTTTAGATGACGAAACCGCTCATGCCAAAGTTTTCTCAAGCCATCGCTATGAGCAACAAAAACTGATGAAAAAGATGATGACCCAAAATTATCAAACTTGTACAACCTAGTAATATCATCAACAATTCAAGTTGCAAGAACATGCTTATGATCTTTTAGATCCTTTATCACAACCTAGTGAGGTGAAAACTCTATGGTTTTACCTTCACCTGAATGAGTGATTTGATATACTAATAGAAGGTTACAAGAAAGACTTGGAACACATAATACATCATTGAAATGACCATTTTCTACTTGAACTGTTCTAGATCCTTCAACACTAAGAGATCTATCATCACCAAAAAATAGTTTCTTGGTGTTACATTCATTTAGAATAGAAAATATGTCTCTATCCTTAGTTATATGATAAGATGCTCTAGAATCAATAAGCCACTTATCAGAAGTAGAAGTAGAAGGTGTATTGAAGGAGAAACCAAAAGAAGAAAGTGCATGTCCATGAGAAGAAGAAGAAGAAATAGAATCAATACTGATGTTGTGATTCTTCATCGCTGCTTCTAAAACTGCCATCTTCTTGAAACATTTTGACTCATCATGACCATCTTTATCACAAAAGTTGCAATGTCTGTCAGTCTTCTTATTTTTATATTTTTCTCCTTTGTCTCCATTAGGATAAAAGGTTGTCTGAGTGGGTTTGGGACCCTTATATTGCTTTTTATTGTGACGAGGATGTTGCTTCTTGGGATTCTAGGGTTTATCTTTCTTATGGACAACTAAGGCTTTGTTGGAGGTACCTACAGTGTCTGATCACTCCAAGTTGTACCAGCTTATCTTGCTCTCTAATCAAAGCATTACAAAAGTTCTCAAGACTAGGTTTTTGATAAGCTACCCCTAGATCCTCTTACATGGAATAAAAGGTAGATACAAACACAGAATATGCACCACCTAGCTTAGAAAGAATAAGATAGATGCAACGATCTTCGTCTATCTTTATCTTACATTCTTCACATAAAGTTCCGAGTGTTTTAAACTTAGATATACAGTCTTCAATGCAAGAAAAATCACTTGGACTTAAAGTTAGTACTTGATTTTCTAACTACTGTGCTCGAATAATATTGTGTTTACCAAACAAAGATTCAATCTTTTCCCAAGCTTCTTTGGGTTTATCAATTGATTGAAGGTGGGACCTTAAATCAGGAGAGATGGACATTATGATTAATCCATGTGCTTTTTCATTCCTATTATCCCATTTGGCTTTCTTATCAGCATAAGTGGGTGCCGTTTCCTTTTGCAAGGTAATCTAGTACAAGCCTTTACTTCTTAATAAATTCTCCATATGGGATTTCCATTGGAAGTAGTTGGTGTTGGTAAGTAAGAGATTACTTGTAGAATCCATACTAAATATGCAAATAATACAGATTTAAAAACTGAAACTGATGATCTTAATGGAAAGAGCTCGAAATGTTATGTGGTTTTAAAATAAAAAACGTCACTGAAAACAGGCTTCAGATGTGAGAGTTATGTCCTTTTAAAAAAAGACATAAATGGTAACCAAATGACCACGTGATAGTGTAAGTTGCTTTATGAAGTGACCCACTTTTATAAAGAGAAGTGGGGATCACTTTTACAATGAAGTTACTTTATAACATAAATGTTGCATGCAAAATAAATAACTCTAAAATAAAATATTAAAGCTACTTATAGTGATTCACTTTTATACTTGAAGTGAAATACACTTTACAATGTTAGCATAAAATTTTTCAAAAAAGGTAACAAAAGAGAGACTTGAACTCAAGACCTCTTACTTAATAAGGAAACTTTTAACCAAATGGTCTAACAAAACATATTGTAATGTTCAAAAGGAGGATTGTTGGTGTTTTTTGTTGTTGTTGAAGACGGCCTTGGAGAGCGTGCTAAAAAAAAACTCTTTTTACAAAAGAAAAAAATTCCGCTTCTCGATGACAACAAGGGTTAGATCTCAGTTAGCTTACCCAAAACATGCACATTTTCCTATTTGTTTCTGATTTTCCGAGAGAACACAGGGAGCGGGGAAAAGATAATACATAGATCTAAAAGATTAGCAACCCATAAATAAATAATACAAAACCAAAATAAAACCAAAACACTACTCTGCAAAAATTTAAAAAAATGCGTATTCAAACTTTATACCTCTGGATCTGACTGTAATGGCCGTATCTTAGGAAACCATAAACCTTTCAAGTGAAACGAAAAGTGTTCCTGAATGAAACGAGTGCTCCAGAAACAATGGAACAGTCCTCTCAGCCCAAAAATGTATGGAAATGACAAGAAATGGAAATGAGGCAACTCGGCTTCATGATCTCGATCTACAACAGAAGCGGATCTTCAAACAATCTCTGATACCATGTTCGGAAACACATGTATCCCAACAAAGGATGAACAATTTTAGTAACCACTCACATAACCAAATCAAATATAAACACACCGATGTTTTCACGTGGTAAAACCCCTACGGGGAAACATCCACGGCCCCAGCCAATGCGACCACTTGGAGAAGTTTATTAATGCAAAAGAAAAATATTACAAAGATATTTTACAAGAGAGTTTCTCACAATAGATCATCGGAAAATGACCCTCCATGCTCTTTAAATAAAGATCATGGACCAATCGGGTGTTAAGCCACGGATCAATGGGCGTTAAGATCGAGGAGAGAATGAACCATCGGATCAATCTATGTCGGGAACCTATTGTGACTGTCGGATTTCCTAACTACAAATGCATACTAATGCATACTAAAGAAACACACTAAGAAACACACTTTTACCTAACGACACATTAGACCAAGTAGATCTTAACTAACTCCTAAGTGTCTTAATATCATAACAACAACCTACGCCTCCTTTTTGTGACTTTGTCCCACATCTCGACGTAGTTGCTCATAATTTGAAAGGTGCCAACAATCAACTAATGGAGATATAGGGGAATCTCTGCATATGATATCCGCTCTTAAAATATTAGCTGGTGGATGTTGTAGTCCCACCTATGGAATGTGCATGAAAATCATGGGCCACGTGCATACAAAGAGAAGGTTGGAGCTATGCAAAAAGAGATCTATAGTATTAAACCAGAAGCTATCTTTTTATGTCCAAGTTTAAGAAGATTTTTGTTCGTGAGGTGCATGTAAATGCCACTTATAACAAAATGAATGGAATATTTGTTTTGAGGGAGATGAAATTTCAAAGTTCCAAGAGTGAAGATAGTGAATCGTTTACTCTGCATTTTTCCACTGCAGAAATTAAAAGTTCAATAGGAAAATCTAGTTATTACATGTGGAGGAAACGTTCTCTTATGAAAAATGAGTGTAAGGTTGAGCAGTGAAAATAAGCCACACAAGATTTTTGAGGGAACCATTAGATTGTTGTGGTAGCGCAACTGTATCTTATAATTCCTCTTATTTTCTACACGGTTTAGAGGTGGTCACTTACACTTCCTCGAATTGGCAAATTATTGTGATCAATGGTGAATTCCTTTGAAGTGAGAAGAAGTGACAAACCCTCTTAGTCGAGATCACATGAAGCTTGTGTCAATGTGTTGATGTTTGAGGAAACAACCTGAGACATTCTCCCTCGAGGCTCCTGTGTGGACTAGTAGGGTGAATGTGGAATTCATACTGGTGTGCCTCAGACGGTCAGATGAAGGAACCAAGACACTGGTTTCATGAGGAAACCTCTATATGTATTTGGGGACATTAGCTCCATGAGGGAACCTCGATGTGTCCTAGAGAAGACAATGGTTCCATGAGGGAACCTAGATATGTCTTAGACATGTGTTCCATGAGGGAATGACAAGATGTCTAGTATGGACACAATTCATGAGTGAAGCCATAGGTTGGACACTTCAGGATATTTGGGTGTCCAATATACATTCATGTGCACAAGGAGAAAAGGACCGAGCTAGACCCTTCAAGAAGAAAGGGAATATTTGTGGGGTACAATGAGTCTTCAAAAGAATACCAGATCTACATCCCCCTTTAGAGATAGATTGAGGTGAGCAGAGATGTTACCCTTGAGGAGGGGGTATCCTTCAAGAGATCTAGAGGATCTCACATGGAGATTACTAGTGAGACACAGGAAGAGATGGTGTTGTCTCCTCCTCACCCTCCAAAAATTCAGAGGGAAACAATTGAGCCTATTGATCCAATTGATCTTATTGATCATGTAGCTCGAGTTGATGTTCCTAGAGATATTGTAGTAGGTCATTAGAGACCTACATGGGATCGTCAGACTCTGCAGAAGGCAGAAATACATGCAACTCCTTGTGGTACCTTCTGAGAGAGAAAGAGACCTCAGAGATATTTGTGCTATTCCACAACTATGAGCCACATCATTGATTCTGAGCCTTCCTTTTATGAGGAGGCAACTAGTCATCAAGTATGGAAAGATGCCATGATGGAGGAGTATCAGTCCATCATGAAGAATGATGTGTGGGATATTGTTTCGAGACTTGAGAGGAAGTTTGCAGTGACTTCCAAGTGGATCTACAAGATCAAACACATATTTTATGGGAGCATCGAGAGGCACAAAATGAGATTTGTTGCTAGAGGATTCTGTTAGGTGGGGGGAATAGATTATGAGGAGACATTTTCTCCTGTTGCTCGATACATTTCTATCCAGATGATTATTTCCCCTACAACATCCATGGGTTGGAGAGTACATCAGATGGATGTAAAGACAACCTTTCTCAATGGAGAGATTGAGGAAGAAGTATACATCAAGTAGCCATATGTTTTCATGATACACGAGAAGGAGTATCATGTGTGTAGGTTGAAGAAGGCCTTGTATGGACTCAAGCAACCACCTCGAGCTTGGTATGCAAGGATTGATGGACACTTGATGATTTTTGGGCTTCAACGAAAGTGTTGTCTCTCGCAACTTGTACTACAAGATTGTTAATGGTGAGTCCCTAATTTTGGTCCTCTACGTTGATGATTTATTCCTCACCAGTACAGAGAGCCTTATTGGTGAATGTAATTATGCGTTGGCCTCTAAGATTGAGATGAAGGACCTTGGTATGATGCACTACTTCTTGGGACTAGAGGTGTGGTAGAGAACTGATGAGATCTTCCCAAGTCAGGGGAAGTACACAGTTAATATATTGAATAAGTTTGGGATGCTGAACTTGAAGCATGTGGCTACACCAATGGTGATGAATATGAAGAAACTAAGTGTGTCTTCTTCCAATTCTGATGAAATTGATCTGACTCTGTAAAAACAACTGATTGGATAATTGATGTATCTGGTTAACACCAAACCAAATATTTTCTATGTAGTGAGTGAACTTGGCCGGTTTATGAGTCAGGTGATATATAACATTGGATTGCTATGAAGCATGTGTTGAGATACTCGCGAGGCACAATTGGACATGTTCTGAGATATACTTCCAGTATTGATATGATATCGTAGGAATATATTGACTCTAATTGGGCAGGGAGCACAGTGGACAGAAAGAGCACCTTCGGGTGTTGCTTCACTTTGGTATCTTCCATGGTTTCCTGGTGTAGTAGGAAACAAACTTTTGTGGCTTTGAGCACAATAGAAGCATAGTACATTGCATTTAGTATGTCAGTCTGTGAAGCAGTGTGGCTTCGCAAGCTCCTTGCATATTTATCCGAACATGTGTTGGATTCCACCATTATTCATTATGGTAACCAAAGTTGTGCGAAGATATCAGAGAATATAGTGTTTCATGACAAATCGAACCACATTGATATCAAGTACCATTACATATGAGACATGGTGCAGAGGAAGGAAGTATTGGTGTTGTCCCTTCTTACAGATGTGCAGGTTGCTGATGTTCTTACCAAACCAGGATGAAGTTCAAGTACTTTCGTGACAGACTTGGCGTGGTAGAGAATACCTCCCTTGCTGAGAGGGAGTGTTTATGTTGGTATCTTCCTTACACATTCTCCAGATCGTATTCTTTTTTCACTGAGTTGAGTTGATCTGTGAATACACTTATTCGAGAAGGGATAAGTAGGACATTTATCTGAGAAGGGATAAATGTGTTTGGGCTTATAGCCCAATGTCCCTTGTGGAGAGAACATGAGGACATGTTAAGGAAGTTTACCCTTGACATCACACACTATGGGAGTTAAACATAATGTTTCTAGAGGGTGTAGCCTATATAAGTCCACATGGGAGTGCCATGTGTGACAAACATTCTGCAGATCATACTCCTCTATGAATTGAGTTGAGTTGATCTATGAGGACACTTATTCGAGAAGGGATAAGTGGGACACTTATTCAAGAAGAGATAAGTTCATTTGGGCTTATAGCCAAACGTCCCATGTGGGGATCACATGAGGACATGTCAAGGGAGTTGACCCTTGAAATCACACACTATGGCGAGTTGACCCTTGAAATCACACACTATGGGGAGTTGACCCTAAGTGTTCCTAGAGAGAGTAGCCTCTCGAATTCCACATGGAAGTTCCATGTGTGACAAACCTTTTGATATTATGGTGGTTGTGTACCACTGGTGGAGATTGTGTGTCTCTGGACAATAGTTGTGTACTACGATGGAAAGATACCTCCCTAACTAAGAGGGAGTGGTGATGTTTCAACATCAGGCATACCATCTCCTAGATTGGGCTATAGACCAAGGGAGATAGGATACATTTATCATAAAGGTGAACTTGTGGTAAATGGCCCTAGACGTAGTCCTTCCTTGATCATGACAAGGAATAAAATGGACTCCAGGTGCTTGAAGTGCTTTCCACGTGTTAGTTAGCATCAGACTGACTTTCATTGATAGGTGTGTACCTATGGTGAAATATCCTGGTCTGGTATTTTTCCTAGTCATGGTGATTTGACATGGAATGATAAAGACTCAAGATGCTATAGGATATTACATGCAGACCTAGAGTGAGCCTGATATTAGAGAGAGTTAATTGGCTCAAAGGGAGATTCACAGAAGGAGTTTCTCCTCGGTTCAGGTGTGAGAAAGACATCTCCCAAGATTGATAGACAAGTGTCATGAGTCTAGGGTGAAGTTTGTATACTTCAAAGACAAGCTTGGAATGATGTAGAATGTCTCCCTCGTTGAGAGGGAGTGTTGATGTTTGGACAACATCGGGAAGACATTCTCTTAGAATAATAATTATTAATATAATTATTGTTTATTAAATATCATATATAATAAGTAAATGATAATAATAAATAGTTATTGATTATTCAAGGGACACATCCTTTAATGGATGGTCACCATATGTTCCCTATATATGGAACACTCATCATTGTAATAATATATCGATCATCTCATATGAAAATCAACAATGTTAAAATTAAGTTATTAATAATTCCATTCACTTATGATTTCATTTAACATATCATAAACATATAACTATAGTTTCACAATACACAATATTTTTACGTGGAAAACCAAATGGGAGAAAACCACAAAATGTTTTTTAATATATATCTTCAATATTACATTCACAAGAGGCACCAACTTCCAAGATTCTCCAGCACCAACTGGAAGGAGGCACCAACTCCCTAGTTTACAACCTCCAACCTAAAGAAATATACAACTCCTTGAATTATACAACTCCAAATGGAAGGAGGCTCCAACCCCTTGATTTATAGGCTCCAACCTAAAGGAAGCTACAATTCCCTATATTCTCCAGCTCCAACTGAAAGGAGGCTCCAACCCCCATTCCTTGCCCCTTCCTTCCTCCCTGAAATATAAATGTAGACTCAACCCGTCACTGCTGCTGTCACTGATACATCATCATCAAAACCAAACTTAACTTGTCACTGTAACTATCACTAATAATCAAAACCAAACTAAACTGATCACTGTAACCATCATTGATACTAATACATCATCGTAATCAAAACCAGATCCATCCCAATAACCACATAAAGCTTATGCCAAGGTCACCAAGAAAATTTCTAAATCATGTTCTCAAAATCACCATGATATGCATCAAACCATGAGCTAAGATTTTCTTCAAGGATGTGCCAAAGCATCCATGATATACCCCAAACTATGTACCATTACCATGAAGATATCAACCATGTAACAAAAAAATTCAAGACATGCCTCAAGCATGTGCCAAAATATCCATGATTGCCTTAACCATGTACCATGACCATCAAGATGTGTATCAACCATGTCCCAAAACATGTGTCAAAATATGTCTCAAGCATGTACCAACATCTCCAAGATATTCCTCAAGCAAATACCAACATCTCAAACATGTTCCAAAATCACCAAGATATTTATCAAAGAATATGCCAAAAACACTCCTCAAGCCATGTACCAAAGTATCCAAGATGTACCACAAGAATATGCCATGCCTTAAGCATGTGACAAACCATTCAAGATATTCCTCAAAGATTACACCAATACCATGTTCCAAATACCTCAAATATGTTGCATAACCCTCAAGATATAAGCCTCAAACTACTTATAATAACATACATTTTCATTCTGCAAAACCTAATACATTAGATCTCAGACCATCAAACCTTCCTCAAGCTTCAACATCAAGAAAATAGCTCCATCATTAAGCTTTTCCTCAGCCTCACGGGACTAGATCAGACAACAGGTGGTGCCTCACTTGACGAGTGTTGTGAAACCCACAAAGGCCTCATGAGACACCCTATACCTGACCTACGGGGGTCTGCTTAATTAGGGTTACCAACAACCCTTCTCTAATCTATGTCTCTGAGGATTCCTTCTTCGCATTCCTTTGCTACCTCAGGTTCACTACCTCAGATTCATCAAGAGATCACACACTTTCTTGATTTCTTACTTGGTTAATCAAATGATAGGATCTTGATGTGTATTTATACCCTTCCAAGTAACTCCTTTATATTACTTTAGGGGCAACTTGTAACTTCTTGTTTGCAACAACTTTTCTCCTTTAGTTAATTTTGGGGACGACTTGTAACTTCTTTTTGCAACCGTTTAAGGGATTTTAAACCATACTATGGGGATTTATCTATAAGATGGTATAACTTATCAACCATGAGGAACCACATGACATACCACCTACTTTTGGAAAAAAACATGATGAGGACCATCCATCTATGAGAGTTTTACATTCATTTGCAGTTTCCTTCACCCTCTTTTTCTCCAATCAACTTTGGGTTTCATGAGCACTCCTCTAGGGCTTCATAACTAATTAACCACTTAACCATATTCAAGGGATTCTTGTAGACTTATTCAAAGTGTCTTCTAGTGACGACCATTCTTAAATCTATGCCCTAATCAGACCACTTTGCATACTTCTTCAAATACACCCATTACTTCTAGAGACTTCCAAACTTGTTTTAGGGATTCTTTCATTGTTTACATCAGTGACAACCAAGTTTCCAACATTGACATCAATGAAAACTGACTTTCCAACAATCTCCCCCTTTTACATTGATGGAAGCACTCATACTCTCCCTGTGATCATTGATCCCTCTGTCTTCATGCTTTATCCCCTTATCTTCATGCTTCTGAACTTTCTCTCCCCATTTGATATCAATGGTGTTGTCCCTTGGTTATGGAAGAAAGTGAATATTGCAGAAGAAAAGGCGAAACCTGAATTGCGCGAAAGGAAGGTTGACTGAGATCAGGTCGAAATGGTTAAACAAGCATAAAATATGGAGAGAAGTTCGAGAGAGCAAACCGTTGGATGAGGAGATCGAAGAAGACATATCTGCAAAGAAGGTGGATCGTGGAAAACTCATCAAGTGGAAAAATCCACTGGTAGATGCTTTGGAGAACCTCGCGGGAAGGAAGAAAAGATAGGCTTGTGAAGCCCTGAAAACGTGGGTCAAGTTGACCTAGGGTTTTAGACACCTAGGGTTTTGGTAACTAGGGTTTTGACACCTAGGCTTTAGCCTAAGGCTGTTTGTGAGCTATTCTAATGTATAAATAAAGGTCAAGAGGACTTGGGATGGGTTCGTTCCGAGTTTGTTGTTGTTAATTTAGAGAGAGAGGTATTGTGATGTGAGAGCATTTGGTATTGTAATATCTTCATCTGGGTGTGAAGATCAACCCTGCAGCTGGGTGCGCATGGAAAGGAGATAGAGAGAAGAGAGAAAGAGATTGATGTGCAAGCTAAGAGTTCAGATATAACTGTAATATTTCACTTAATATATTATAAATCACAGTTCTGTGGACGTATCCCTAGGGAGAGGTTGAACCACATATATCTTGTGTTGTGAGTGATTGATGGTGTGTTCTTTACTTCTGTTACTATGATGATGCATTGGCATGTTAGATCTGATATATAACTGTGCAAAGTAGGTTTATTCTTGGAAATAATAATTTGATCTCTATGTGTGGTTGCCCTGATTCCACTTGCATTTCCTCTGGTTGTAGACACCTGTGTCCTGCAACCCCTTATTTCTACTTCAGGGGAGATTTCATCTGCTTCGCAGGTGTTTCCGAAAGGGCCAGTAGTTAGGGCTTGTTGGTGTGCTATTAGATATGAACCCTGGGTTTGCCCCTGTGCCAACAAATGGTTCTATTTTCGGGACCAAGATCTTCTGGAGGGAATGTCAAGGTGGTTTCCATCAAAGACAAATATTCAGAAGTGGATAGAAGAAAAAGATAAGGACTTCGCAGAAGCTTAGAATAAGAACCCTAATATTAGCACATAAGACTGGTTGGGAAGGTATATCTTTACTGATATACACAATATTTTGTTTGGAGGGATTCATAAGGAGCTATACGAGTTGCTGACTAGATTAGCAGATACCCAGTTTGAGATCAGATCTAGACCGCCTGTGGTTTGGACATCGATTCTGATCAAGAAGGTCAATAGAGTTGATAACACTATGTTGAGAGTAGTAGATAATTGGTTTGATAGTACCATTGGAGGGTATATCACCGATTTTTCTATTGACAAAGTAGAATCATATAGCCAAGCATAGAGATATTTCTTTAAGGGACCGAGAGGAAAATTTTTACATTTTTTGAAACTGAAGATCTAGATGCTACTGCATGAGAAGAACATCTTGAAGATATAGTAGTGGGCCAGACTAAGAGATAATGTTCAAGAATTCAGATAGAGACAACCACACAGAGGTTGGACATACGTGCGATGGTAGAATATTCAGAGAAGTCCCTTTGGTGGACTTGTTTGAGCAGAATCACTAACCAACACAGGAAGAAGGGTTCTACAGTGGATAAGAAGAAGAGTTACTAAGCGAGGAACATTCAAAGTCCACTAGTGAAGAAAAAGGGAAGACTGAAAAACCTTGCCAAGAAGAGTCAGAAACTTCAGGGATTACACAGACTATTGAAGTAAGTATTATTATGCCTGCTATTGCTTTACCAACATTAAGTAACTAGTGTAACCTAAGTTATCAGAGAACTCAGAGCACTAGTACAAGTGGTTCAATGAACACTCAGTAAGGAAACATAGGAAGATCTATGGCAGATGAGATGAGGTTACCCACCTTTAGAGGAGATGGATTTGAAGATCCTGACCAACACTGGCTTCTATGTGAAGTTGTATGGAGTATTAAGAATGTCACCAATGAAGCTGTTAAATGATCTCAGTTTAGTACTACCTTGAGAGACCACACACTTAGCTGGTAAATGAAGTTCGTCCAAGGAGTTGTCCAGTCGAAACTGCTGAATGAGATTAAGACTTCATTGATTGCCGAATTCAAGAAACCCAAGTCGGAATTGCAGTGCATCACAGAGTTGAAAGAAATCAAGCAGAAAGTAGATGAATATATTTGGGAGTTTGATCAGAGGTTTAAGACCCTAACATGTCATTTGAGTTTTCAGATCCCAGACGAGAAGAACAAGGAATGGTTCATTACTTACCTCCTACCACACATCAGATTCCCTCTGATGCAACAGAATTGCTTCATAGGCTGAGGCATTGGAGATGACCATGAAACTAGAATCGACCCCTATTGCAGAATCCAGCTCAGGTATGAGTCAAATCTTGAGTCAACTAAATAGCTTATCACTGTAGGTTAAAGATATGAAAAACGATAAGGGAAAATATAAGAGAGAAGACATCTGGTGCATTAGATGCAAATCAGAAGGCCATAACAAGGAGCACTATCCCCTATTTCACGAATACTTGGCTTATGGAGCTCTGAGCCCTTTGAAGCAAGTTACTCTACCTTGGTGCGAGGTATGTAGAAATAGACATCGCCCTGAAGAATGCTATTACATGAAAAAATATGTTTAGACACCTATGAACCTCTACTGCACATTCTGTAAATTTGTGGGTCACGATGAGAAGGACTGTAGACTGTAGAGATTACGACCTCTTGCATGAAAGATCAAGGGATATCTACAAAATTCAAGGTGAAGTACAGTAAGAAGCGAACACTACGCAGTATAATTCCCCTGGAAGAGGAAACTTCAACCCTCATGGTGGATTCAAAGGAAGAGGATGAGGATGAGGTATGGGTCGAGGTCGAGGTCAAATCATTTGTTATAACTGCGCACAACCAGGTAATTTGGCAAGGGATTGCCAAAACCCTTGTACCACTTGTAGTTACTGTAACTCATTTGAACATGTCATAGAATATTTCCCTACACTGTTAGCCAAACTTCAGGAGAGATGAGGAGGAAACCAACAAGTACAATTAATCACAACAAAACCTCACAGAGGAGATCCCAGAGTCACTATTATCACTAGAGGAGGCACTGCTATAGGAGAAGATAGGGTGACTCCATGGAATACTACAGAACAATCAGGGGTCAGAAAAGATGCATAGAATACACAAGAGTTTGATCCAAAGAAAGAGAAACAAACATTTGAGGAAGCAAGAAAAGAATTTGGGAGAGATAAAGCTTCTTCATCAAAGGCTTGACTAGATGTAAGAGAATGTGGAATGCCTCTGGAATTTGATCAATTTGCTTCGGCTAGAGAAGGAAAAGAGGTAAGTGAGCTCATGGAATTCTTATGCACTTGCATTAATTTGATAAAGGATGAGAGCGCTGTACAAGAGATACAAAAATTGATCAGACAGTATGAGCTAGGAAATGTAGATCCCTTATTGTAGAGAAGTACATCAAGTATCCAAAAAGAGAAGGACAAATAAGGATGTATATCTGAATGCTCAGATCGGGGATTATGATATAGGTTATTTGGTCCTCGACTTAGGGTCAGAGGTCAATGTCATGACGAAGTAGACATGGGCACTGATGGGAAAACCTAAGTTGATCTATTCCCCCATTAGGCTTAGGATGACCAATCAATAGGCTATAAGCCCCTTCAAAAGATTGGAACATGTCCCTGTGGACATCGGTGGGGTCAAAACATTTATGGACTTCGAGGTGATTGAGATAGTCAATGATAGATGTCCTTATCCTACGCTGTTAGGAATTGATTGGGATTTCAACAATTCTACTGTTGTTGACTTGAAGAAAATAAGAATGACGTTTGAAGGTGATGGACTTAGGGTCATCGCACCCTTGGATCCTGATGAAGGTCCTAGATACACAGATCCCATCAGAGAAGAATACCGTGCATATGAGTTGGAGAATATATACAAACTGACAACAAGACAACATGATTACATTAATCCTACAACAGATGGGAATTTAAGTTGGCGAAGTGAAAACGCATGTTCATCAGACTCATAAGAAGCACTGGAGAACTGGAGAAATAAAATGTATGAAGTATCTACACGGAGATGTGCTAGACTGACTAGATAAGTTCGTTGGATCGACACAACAGTAAGTAATTTACCGACATTTGATGGTTTGAATCACTTAGAAACTTTCTTACTGGAATTTGAAGAAATTGTACCAGTACAACAAAGACTGTTGGCACTGGATGAGGCTTTGAAAGCTACTCCAAAAATATGGTGGGGAACACATAAAAGGAACATCGCAAACTGGATACAATGTTTCACTTTGATGACAACACGATTTTCAGAACAAGTCGAAGGATGCAAAGTTAGGTACACAGGTCAAAGCTGTCCAAAAGACCATGTGCGAGGTTGTGAGGAGGCCTGGAGAAAAATTCCTAAAGAGAAGTGGGTGCATAAATTCATCAATACTTTAGACACAACCCCTATCAATTGGTATCTTCAAGCAGAACTGTGCCTCACCACTGCATATTGGCAAGGTATGACTCATAATTTTGTAGCTACATTTTTATTTGAAAGTCAACACCCTCTCGTAGATCAAGCTTTACAGGTTGTAAGACAAAGAGCCTTTGAGGAGGCACCTAGCCTCCCTGTGGAGCAAGAAGAGGATGAATGGACTCACTAGTACATATTGTAAAAATTCCGACGTTCTATTTGCGGTGTTATGGACAAAATTGTCCATACTATCAAAAAATAGAGGAAATTAAAAAAAAAAAAAAAATTCATATTGCCCGATAATGTCAATATTGCCACGTTGACGTCTCTATTTCCACGTTAACGTCTCTCTTTCCATGTTTCCGTCTCTCTTGCCACGTTTTCCACCTAGTAGTCTCTCTTTCCATGTTTGTGACATAATCGTCTCTCTTGCCACGTTTGTGTCCACATCCTAGAAGTCTATAATAGTATCTAATATTAGTGGAATCCAATGTAAAGATAATGACCAATCTATTGCATATAATAAATGAACAATTAATTTCGACATTCCCTAAGGCCTTCTATAATGTTAATATTAATATTACTCATAAGGTACACTATCAAGCTCGAGCAAAGTAGAGTTTTCCATTCTGAAAGCCAAGAAGGTCATAACCTTATTTGAATGCATTGTAGAGTTTTCCACCACTTTTAGGAACACCATGGCAATGAATCGCCCACTGATGAGAAATTGTTCCTTTCATCCTCCAATGATCCACAATATGGGGACCTCATACTTCTCTATTTCCTAACCCTTTGCACCATTTTCACAGTTGGATTTATGTTTTTTCTCTTCTT
>JZKD02S1697386.1:68210-80651 GCA_000966675.3 Picea glauca
TGCAAGGTAACAATGCACTATTTTCTTGTTGATTACATAATAATTTCATTTCTTTTCCCCATTTCACATTGTTGTTTCATGTCAATTATATGCAATTTTATGGATGGGTATTAAGCAAATTATGGATTTTACCATTTTAAGCAAGTTAATGCTAGAGTTTACCATTATAGAAAACATTAAGATTTTATTCGTTGTCTTGTGTGTAGGTTTATTTCAAGACTGTTTCCCTTCTCCTTCTCTTTCAACTCAACCTAAAGCTTTGAATATCTTGAAAGGAATGTCTCACATGTATAATCCTTTCTCTTTCCTATTAAACTTTAGTTTTCCATCATTTGCTTGTTTGTTTGAGAGGGTAGAATAGGTAATTCTTTTATTGTTGTTCCTTAGCATATCAATCCACTATTGTGGAATGGTTTCTACCCACTATGCTAAAATATTTCTACAACAAAATGGTGAGTCCACGAGGGAAGGCTTTTTGAAATTCTTCCTTCTTTGATTGATTATTAGGGATTTTTTGGTTTTTTAACCTTTTGTATGCTTGCCAACATTGTTTTTTCAAAATTCCACATTAGTTCTATGCATGATTGCCTTCCCTTTTGTGTTTTTAATTTTTCTAATTTTTTCTTTAGTTTCATGTATGTTTGTCCCTTTTCCGTGTAATTTCATGAGGTTTTATAGGGAAGCACACAGTGCTATTTTTTTCCGATATGCATGTCCATTATTTATCCCCATTGATGTAGATGAAGGAGAAAAGCTACAAGCCTCCAAAGGCCACTGGATACAATGCATCAATAACGAGATGAGATCTGGGTTGCACGAATGGAAAACCTCCACCGTCAACAAATAAAACACAATACATCACATTGGATTCATGGAGCCAACAACACAATGAGACTTGAAAAACGAAAACCACAAGAAATCGCATCATCCACAAAGGATATCAACGACTCAAAGCCAACCTATATATACTATATCCCGTAGCCATCCGAAGAGCCCACAACACAACTCATGTGTTACCAAGATTTTCCCAAGGAATTCAAAAGCAAAGCCCTACAAGGGAGCCACAACGATCGCCCAAACTCCATGACAACTGGAGAAGAGTGATCTTTCAAAGTGCCTCCCAAGATGAGTTTTCACTACACTTACCACCCATGTGCTACCAAGTGACATGATAACAAGCCAAGAACCGACCAACCCTGCAAATGGCCCTAGGCCAATCTTCGAGTGGACCTGGTAGAAAGCTCCTTTTTACCACCACATCACCCATGGTCCTCATTTCCTCCTCCATGTTTCCCTGGTCCTCCTAGGGATAAAGACTAAGACACTTGGATTATGATAAAAAAAACTAGGAAACATGTGGAAACACATGGATTATGATTCAATTAAAAAAATGAATATATATAGGAAATTATATATAAAGTTATTGTAGTTTCATAGGGAAAACATGGAATGATATATTAATGAGGGAAGAGAGTAGCATACATCCATGCTATAATGGTAAGTTAACTATGAATACATGAATTATATGAGAATGATGGTAGAGTGTTAAAGTTTTCATGTTTTAGGAGGTAGTGTGATATATCTAGGGAGGTTACAAGAATCTAGGGAGGTTACAACCAATCCCCATTTTTCCTCAACCAATACATTTGACAAAAAATTGATGTCCAAGCATGAATCTACCTCAATATCACTATAATTGACTCATTTACACCCTATTACATCATTACCACATCAAAAAGTAACATTTTACTTCATAGATGTCGAATCTGGCAAAATATTGCTGAAAAAACCAATTCCAGGACAAAGCGTAGAGAAATTGATAGAAAGCGTAGCATGCTAGGAAAATGGAGTTTTCAAAGCCTTCATGAGGTCCAAATATAGATCTAAAAAGTGTTCTAGAAAGTTGGGGATGTATACTAACTGATGAAATGCTTGAGCAACAAAATTGACATGACCTAGCCCTTCAAACTCATCTTCTCCCAAAAGTACTCAGAAAGTGTAGCGTGCTGCTCCACAATGTGGCAGAAAGGTCATTTTCAAGTGGTGTTTTTCTCTTCATGCATGCTAGATTTGACCAAAATTTGCCTCCGAATATTCCAAAGTGATGTACAAGTCATGAGGAGTCTAAAAATACAAACCATTTGTCATTTTGAATCCTCCGTCAAAGATCTACTGCTTGTAATGAAAACATTTTGCCTTACTGGATTCATAATGGCTTTGTAACAGTTGGTCATTTGCAATGAAGAGGGCTATTTAAGAAAGTCATTGAATTTTTGTTGGGAATTATGTTTATATGTTGTATAAGTTTGACTATAACAGTGACCAAACTAGGATCCATCCCTTTTCTTTTCATTTGACAAGGAGTTTCAGGGCATCCCTGACATGCCAATTTGGGGCTTAACTAACAATGGTTTCCTTTCACAACACTATGCTTACATAATAAATACTACCCAACTTAACCTACAAAAACGTTTTTTCCCACTTGTTCTTTAGCTAAAGTTGAGGGTCCATTTGAAATGGTCAAAGCTATCCAAATATAACAATTACCATCATTCTTATTTCTTGCACAAAAATCCCAAAGAAAGTGAAGGCCAACAAGCCTCTACCACACCCATTGAATCACCCTTGAGTCAATTCTATTGCTTCGATGTTAACTGATATTCTAATTCCCCTTGAAATGAAGAGGCCAATTCTTGAATAAAGGTAAGAGCATGAGCCAAAAATTTCTTGAATACATCTAAGTACTTGGTCCACTTAACACAATTGAAACACCAACAATGAAATATTGATCTTTCTCTTAATCTAGTTCTACTAGTTGCATCTACATTATTTCTTCCCATTCCGTATCTAGTTGCATCTACATTATTTCTTCCCATTCCGTATCTAGTTTCATCTACATTATTTCTTCCCATTCCGTATCTACAAATACGATATGGGACTCGCACAAACATGAGGTGGGACTCACGCCCATTCAAGGTTTTATGCTCGCGCCCAAAGAAACTACTTTCAAGGAGACTCACGCCCAAATAAACTACTTTCAAGGAGACTCATGCCCTTTCAAGGAGACTCACGCCCAAGGAGATAGCTTACGGAGGGCACAGGGAGAGATTTCACTAGGTGCAAGGTTATAGAGAGCTGGCATAGGGCATTGAGAGAGAGAGAGAGACGGAGGGCATTGGACAGGAGAGAGAGCTCGCGAAGAGAATGGTAAGTTGATACTTCTCTGTATTCTTCTTGGAATGGTTACTTCAAAAGCCCTCCCACACTTTGGTTTTGAACCCTCGACTTGATTATGGAATCAACCAAAACCTTACCATAACTCAACTCAGACCCTCGTCTTGATTGCTTCGAACTTGATTTAGTACATTTCTTCCACAACTTGGGTCGAAACCTTGACTTTCTCTACATAGAAAATCCTTCCACAACTCGGACTAGAAACCTCGGCCCTGGTTTTCTTTGAACCTGAACTTAATAACTCTTTTCACAACTCAGCTTAGAACCTTGGGTTTCATCACTTCAAATCTCTTCCAGAACTTGGGCTCAAGACGTCGACTTGCTTGCTTCAGATCTCTGAGCTTGATTTAATGGAAATCCCCCCATAGTTTGACTTGGTTTAATGGAAATCCCCCCATAGTTGATGGTAATGGTTATGAGGTTCAAAGGAATGGTTGGGTCACTTCTCATGCTACCAAATGTGTGGAAGCCTTGGCAGCTACAAATGGGTTTTCATGGATAACCAAATTTGTGGAAGCCCTGGCAGCTACAAAATGGATGGATAACCAGTGCAAAGTCAAGGAGGGAAGTAGAAAGTAGAGGTAGACAAATTTAATTATTCTCATGTTTTCTTATGGTTAATGTAATTTTTTTTCAATGTTGTTAGTATTCTTATACAATTAGGTCATGTGTGCATTCCACTCATCCTATAAATGACCAGGTTTTGATAAAGGGCATTAGCTCCCTCTCATCATCACCTCAATTCCCTATATTGTTAGAAAGTCCATGTGTTTCTTGTACTCATGTTATTCTTCTAAATACAACACCTATTTTTTAACAATTCCTCTCACCAAATCCCTTCTAGAATGGTGTAAAAATGTTAGGGTTACATTAAAGCACGAAGAGTAATTATGACAATAGTCCAACCTACTTGTTCGAACAATAATTGCATTGGGTTTCCATTTTGGGAATGCAATGTAATTACAATAAGATTCAAAACCACATGTGACCCAAAATAATCATGTTAAGCTTCTAGTTGGAATTTGTAGAATAATTACGTCGGGATACAAACCATGCAAAAGGTATAAAAAACACATAATTATTGCGCAAGTTTGCCATAGATTATAAGACAAGAACATAGCCAACATATTCCTTGAAAGACTCTTTGCCATGCCCACTCTGAGCATATCTAGAAATCAGTGCAATCCATGAAATAATGTCCTATTTAGGCATTTTCTCAAAGACTTTGTGAGCATCTTCTATTCTTTGGCATTTAGCATAAAGAGTAACCAGAGTATTCCCAATTGAGAGCTCTGATTCAAATTTCCTTTTCAAAATATAAGCATGGATTCCCTTGCCATGTTCCATATCTCCAAGGGATGCACATGAACTTAACACACTAGAAAACGTGAATTGATCAGGATTTATATGAGCCCTTTTCATCTTACAAAAGAGTTCAAGGGATTCATTATAATGCTCATTTTTTGCATATCCCGCAATCATGGTTATCCATAAAACAACATCTTTCTCGAGAATGTTATGAAACACTTGAAATACATCCTCTATCATCCCACATTGAGCATACATGGTGACTAGGGCACTAGCCAGGCATATATTTGGCTCAATTATAACTTTAATAATTTGGGTATGAAGCTGCATATCTAATTGACTAGTTTGCAGTCATTCCTGCTTGCTGCATTTCACAAAAGTGTGAAAGAGCTTTATCACCACAATTGTTGTGGGCATATCTTGAAATAAATGCAGTCCATGAGCCCATGTCTCGTTTTGTCATTAGGAAGAAGAGTTTGCTCACATCATCTGTACTACCACATATGCTATACATGTTAAGGAGGCAATTTCCCATTGAAACATCCAACCCATATCCAGTTTTAATGATATGGGTATGGATCTCCTTACCATATCCTAAAGTTTCCAATCTGGCACATGCTTGGAGAATACTTGCAAAGATGAATTGATCTGATTTCATACCTGCTCGTTGCATTTCGTAGAAGAGGTCCAGTGCCTCCTCTCCAAAATTAACCTGATCATATCCTGTAAGCATTGCACTCCATAAGATCAAGTCATGTTTGGTTTCTCTTTTGAACACTTTGTGTGCATACTCTATGCTACTGCACTTAGCATACATGGTAACGCAGGCACTAGCTATATATATATTTGACTCAAATCCAGTTTTGATCACATGGACGTGAAACTCTTTGCCCTATTCCAGAACACCAAGGTTTGCACAAGCCCGAAGAACACTGACAAATGTAAATATGTCCAATCTCAGGCTTAGATGACACATTTCAGAAAAGAGTTCAAGGGCTTGCAGTTCAAGTTCATTCTACACACATGCTGCAATCATTGAATTCCACAATGTCGAGATTACTGTGGCCATTTCATCAAACACTTTGCATGCATAATCTACAATCCCATATTTTGCATACATTGTAACAAGAGCACACCCCACATAAACATCTGATTGAAATCCAGTTTTAGCAATGTGAGCATGCAACTCCCTCCCCTGATCGACAACTCCAAGACTCACACGAACTCCTAGAATGCTAACAAGCGTAAATTCCCCATGCTTGACCCATGTTCGATGCATTAGGCCAAAAATATCCATTTCCTCTTCATAATATCCATTCTTACTATAACCTGCAATCATTATATTCCATGACACTAAATTCCATTCAAGCATTCTCTCAAACACTTGGCGTGCATTCTCCACACTTCCACATTTTGCATACATGTTGATAAGGTGATTTCTCAGAATGATACCTAGCTCGAACTCACTATCAATCATGTGTTTCTGGACTCTTCTATCGTCTGCCAGAGACCTACTGTCAATGTATTTTAATACGAAACGAGTATAGCTATTGGTGTCCACTTGCATTTTGAATGGATTCATCAATTGGTTATCCATTGTCAATGCATTAAAGTCCTGATTGTTCCTATACTGAATCTCGTTACCCTTATATTGGGGTATTTGATACACATCAATGGTTATGAATGGCCTGGGAGTGGAACCCATCAAAGAGACTACATCTTATATGAGAAATAGGAACTGATCCACTTCAAAAATTAATAGCCAGTGAAGAAAACTTACTTGTTTATCTCACAAGGTTAAGCAAATAGAGTTGTAATCGATATACACAATTTAGAAAATCGACCCATTTGAAGAAATTTATACCATAATTGGCGAAATGGGTGGAATTAACCAATGTCCCCTCGAGGAATCTCAATCGAAGCATTGGTAGAAAGCTACGAACATAATTTGGATCATCCACATTGAATCCTCTTGATATATGGATGGAGATCAACAATATGATTGATATATGGATGGATATGAACAATAAGATATGTTTTTGGGCCTCTAATTGATGATGAAAACAAATTGGAGATGGAGAAACCCTTATAATCATCTTTGTTGTTGCTTTGTAATGAGACAACCAATAGAAATGTTGCTGGAAACCAATTTAGGTTTGCACCATAATTTGCCAAAGGAAATTTCAAACATTTCCAGAAGTCTACTACATGAAAATTTATCCACAAATTTGTTGTCTAACTTAGCCCAAAATAGAAATAAGACTGACTAGATCTTGAATGCCCGTCTCCAATGAGCAAAAATAAAACAAGACATCCCATTCCTTAAATTGGTGGATCGATCCTCTATATGAGGCTATTATTCTGTGGTAACTTTTTTCTTTCCAAATGCCAACACACTAGATCCTCATTAAAATGACAATCATCAGCCAAAAGAAGAACAGTTTCTGTCATGAGGTCTCTGTGGCCACTGTTTTAAATTTGGAGATGAAGTCAGGCTTAGACACTTCCTCATCTCGCAAGCCCATAAGGAAAATCCAACACAAAAGAATCTACAAATGATCTCCAAACTTGTATATAAATACTAGTTAGCAATGGAATTAGCATGAGTCACCAAAGTGAACTTACATGTTTTGTATGCTATACGTGGTCCAAACAGGGTGAAAATTGTCTTCAAAATGGTTCTCTTTCAAAAGGCTCCCACTGATCAGAAACACCAAATCTACAGGCTTCCATATGATTCCTTAGTACAAACAGGGTGAATATTGCATCCTCCATCTCTAAGTAGTAGATATATTTCAGTGAAAATGAAGGCAAGCAGACATCAAGTAAAGTAGGAAAAGTAGTAGTTTAAAAAATTACTATGTAGTATGCACCTTAAACTGAATAGCATGCAATTCTTGTGTATCTCGACACAGGGAAAAAGAATGAATATTGTCAATTGCTCTTACTCTAAAATGTTACCAATATTCCCCTCAGGTACATAGGCCATTGTTGAAATGATGCAAGTAGTGGGCATCTCGCACAACAAATTCCCAACCAACAAGCTTGGGGATGAACTTGATGGCGGTATGGCAGTCATTGCACACACAGAGTTTTTATTATTTTATTTTTTATATCCAGATAGGTGTCTCAACGATGGTGTTCATGATACCAAAAGAAATTTGCAAGTTTCTTACTATGAGGATGGAAGGATGGCTCTTCTGTGATATCATGTAGAACAAGGTTCCTATTAGTCCCATTTTGTCATCTCACTCATAAAATGCTCGATGTACAATTTTAATTCATTCACCATAATTTGATTACTTAGTTGTGATTGACTTGTTGTGCTCTCATAATAAGCATGACAGACTGCTCCATCATACAAAGGTTTCTATGGAACACTAACAATCTCTAGCTATGTATTAGGAAGAACATGAACATTAATATGAACATTAAGGATGCTTCAACACCAGGTCGCAAATCATCCAGTTTGTCTTTCCTCAACAAAATTTTCAAAATTTGCAGATAAATTTTGTCTTATGTGAGACATCTAAATGCCTTCTCTATATTAATCTTCATGGGTGTTGAAAACTATGTTTCCACTTTCCAACTTTCTCTGACGCTTATATATCTACTTCTGTCAACATTAATTTTGCATGCAGATTTTCTTCACCATAGAAAATATACAATTACCACACTCGGGCATCATCCACACTCGCACATTTTGCATACATGTCTACAAGATAATTACCCACTTATTGACCTCAAAACCCGATCTAATAGCATGGTAATGAACATGTTTTCCTTGCTCCGTGGCCACAATATTGGCGCAAGCCTTGAGAAAACTTGGAAATGTGAATTCATTCAGCTTACAACCTTCCTTGTGCATTTCAGCAAATATCTTCAACAATAAGATATTGATATTCACCCTCATTGTCAATATAATCTGCTACATGCTTTCCCAGCTCCAATGTCTTCCAAGCAATGCTTTCCACCATGCAATGTCCTCCATGCAATGTCTGCCAAGCAATGCTTTCCCAACTCCATCCTCTATGCTCCAACACTTGGTATATATTGTAACAAGACCATTAGCAATAGAAACATCTATGTCAAATCCTGTTTTGATCATGTGTGCATGGAACATTTTTCCCTTTTCTAGGGTAGCTAATGTGGCACATGCACCAAGAATACTGGAAAAGGCAAACTGATTTGGCTGAACTTGTGTTACCAATTGAGAGGTTTGATTCAAACTTCCTTTTCAAAGTACAAGCATGGATTCCCTTGCCATGTTCTAGAGATCCAAGGGATGCACATGCACTTAGCACACTAGCAAACATGAATTGATCAGGCTTTATGCGAGCCCTTGTCATCTTACAAAAGTGTTCAAGGGATTCATCATACTGCTCATTTTTTGCATATCCTGAAATCATGGGTGTCCATAAAACAACATATTTCTGGAGCATGTTATGAAACACTTGAAATGAATCCTCTATCATCCCACATTGAGCATACATGGTGACTAGGGCACTCGCCAAACAGATATCTGGCTCAATTATAACTTTAATAATGTGGGTATGAAGCTGCATACCTAATTTGACATCAACAAGGTCACAACATGCCTTAAGAATAGTCACAATAATTGACTGGTTTGTAGTCATTCTTGCTTGCATCGAGAGTTGTGAAGGAACTCAGGTGTTGTGAAGATACCTTGGGAGTTGTGAAGATACAAATCAATAACAACTCTCGTATTTGTTACTTAAAAATGTACTTTACTCTCGATTTCTCTCTCCCTTTTGACATGTATAGGACACCTTTACCTTTCTACCGTTTCTTATCCTTGGGTTCATATTTCCGATGAGGGTAGTGTTTTCATTGAGTTAAAGTTCGACCTTTCTTGTTCATTTTTTTTAGAAACACCATTATTTGGGTTGTCTTTAAATTGTCCAAAAACTCTTAGGGTAAAGTTACATGAGAAAAATTCCCAACATAATAGGATACTAAAAAGAGTAACTCTATGGTAATCATTATGAGCTCACTGTTATACTAATAGGATACTAGTAATAAACTAGTGTTACATCTTGATTGAATGATTGTTTTTGTCATTAATGATTTTATAGGACGCACAAGCAAATAGGTATTTGTCAGATCTATCTTCATTGAGTGAGGGATTTTCAGGTAGAATAGAAGAAAGTGAGACATCTGGTAGGTCTAATAGGCGGAGATCGACTAGAGGTGAGAAGATCAAAAGAAAATTCCATAAACGCATGGAATTTTTTCTTGTGAAAGGGGGATCATGTTCTTACAACCATGAGAACATAGACAACATCGAGGTGCCCTTGAGGTACAAAAATATAGTGAAACAATGGGTACCCAAGGATCTTTATGAAATAAACACTGATTTTTGTGTAAATGAAAGGATATACTGGATTGCTCCATCGTCATTACATGGTTTGGGTCTATTTTCCATGGATTCCATAAAGGTCTGTTATGACAGATTAACTGAATTGATGGAGTATGTCGAACCCTGTTATATCCACAACGACCCGTGACCACAAATAAGCGACCCAATTACGTATTTGAGGGGTGTGAAGAAAACCGTGTATTCGTATGTGCAATAAAATCAATCGCTGCAGGGGAAGAGATATTGATTGATTACAATTTGAATCGAATAGATACAAATGTTGCTATTATGGGGGCGGTATGTATACTAATTTACCCAACTTGTAAGCAATGACTCTCATATTTTATGATTTTCATTATGTTCTATTTTTTTTATCAACATTTGAATTTCTCATACATTTGAATTTATTTCTCATGATAATGATCACGGTTCTAATTTTATTGTAATGTGGCAGGATGATCGTGGTAAATCAATAGCGGCCTCAGAACAGGTAAATGAACAACAATTTTCGAATTGCATTTAATGTGCATTTTATTTTTGTGGCGATAAATTATTTTATTTGTTTACATAATTGAATTATCATTTATTTTGTCGAATATGTAGTCAGCAGAATATGATGTTGATGATGATTCGCTCGGCAAAAGGGATTTGTATGAATCCTCCAACCCTACGATTTTAATAAAGAAAATGATCAATAAAGGAAAAAAGGAACTAGCTCACTTGTTAAATATTCTAGATCAAACTCTTAAGGTTGAAGAAAGTATCAAAGAAGTTATGACAAGGCTTAAGACATATAATGTAATTACCATAATTTCAAGTTGTTTTATTTTTATGTCATAAGATCAATTATGAAAGCTTGATTTTTAACTTTTACATTATCTAAACAAAAAAATGTTTTCTTTCTTGTATAGATATTTTTGGATCCTGTTGACACTAACATGCATGGTATCAGTAGTAGTGGCGTTGCACAGACGCCACAGGGTCCCAACGTAGGCCCTCGTATAACTACCAGGACGCAACTATTCAGATCTACACCTTCCACACCATTAGGTGGGAGCCACGACACGCCCACCGACGAAGCGGCCACATAGGTAGGATTTGGAGGTGGTGATGGAGATGAGGCTGATGATTTGACAAAATATATGGTTTCTTTTCCTAAAGAAAGACATGTGACCATCAAAAGGACCCTTAAGGGCACCTATATGGTCAAGGAGGAAGGGATTCCATTAAAGTAAGTTAAAGTTCCAGGTAATTTTAAAATTTTTATTTTTTTCATGTTCTCTATGCAGACAAATATAAATCATATAAATTATTATTTTTAAATTAATAATCATATAATCATTTTGCGTGTAGGGAACAATGATTTTTACAGGTTCTTGGAGAATAAGGCTTTTCTGATTTTTGGGCCCACCATACAGGAGAGGTGGAATTCCCAGAATTCCAACCTCAAAAAAGAATTGATGGATCATCTAGAAAGCCTTTTTGGTGTAGATACTTTTAATAAGACCTTGGCCACGGCCGCAACTGGCCAATATTTAAAATATACGCGAGAAACATATAGGAGACACTTGAAACAAAATAATAGGTACGGGCATCCTTTGATGATTCCAGAGAGGGAGTGGAAGGCCCTCATTGAGGACGCAAAAGAGAAGAAATTGATAGATGAAGGAAAGACACCCTCTGGTCCCAGAAGGTAAATTACAATTTCAATTGAATACCTTCAAATTTTTTTAGATGTAAATAAAACTGTGGTATATATTAACATACTTGAAACTTTTGATGATAGATTAATTGACACGTCAAAGGCCACAAAAGAAAGGATTTCCAAATGTGGCCAACACAGGCTAGGCCAGGGCGGCTACTTGAAGTTGCAGTCACAAATTATAAGTACCTAAATATCTTATTTGTATTGCCTTAAATTTTTTAGGTAATTGCTGCAAATAACATAAAAAATACATACTCTTATGCAATGCAGGGTGACGGGTTTGGTACTGAAACCATGGAGGAAGACCTCAAGCTTGGTTACAAGTACGACTATAAAGTGGTAGTTGAACACCGAAAAAGCTTGGGGCAGATACCAATAACCACTTTGCAGGATAAGGTAAATAAAATTCAATCCACATTAACCTTTGTTATTAAAAGAATACAGTCATGTTGGATATTATTAATATTTACAACTTTGTTTTAATCAGGGGAGCAACACTATCATTGAATGCACTAGTGCTATTGCAGAGCAGTGCGTTGATAGCAGTTTACAACCAGAAGATGGTTCTGATCCCATTCAGTCCCAATTTTCCATGGAGGCGCAACCGCACGATGGTGCTACGACCGAGATGGCACATGACAGTAATATGACTGTATTTTAATCATATACTTAATAAATTCGTAGTTATACATTTTGTACTTCTATTTTTTTTTTACTTATACATTTATGATTGTCCTTATAAAGTTTGTGGTCTCAATGGCAGAGTATGTTGTACTTGAGGCTCGTACAGTTGAAGAGGAGCATGCGAGGGAAA
>JZKD02S1697386.1:80837-121390 GCA_000966675.3 Picea glauca
AGCAAACCTCCCTCGATCCAACAGAGAAACAAAAAAGTCAATGTTGACTTCGTTGTTGCTACTTCAAATCAAGGGAGTTAGTTTGATCAAATATTAGATGTGTGGCTCCAATAAATTATTCTTGAAACCAAGAGGAGCTCATTCAGGTATGTTCTGACACTCTCGTAAAAATGCATCTTAGAGTAAATAATGCACTAAAAATATTACTTGTATTGATTTTTTAGATATTTATGGAGGTTGAATGATTTTGGCAGGTACTTTAAGATCTTTCTTTGTCAATTGAGGGAAGCTCAAGACTAACAGAGGGCCATACAACTGAAGAGAAACATGCGGGGCCAACCATTCTAACTTTACTGTCGACCAGTTCATCATATCAGGTGTGATTGCTCCTTTCAACATATAAGTTTATATAGCCATCAATTCTAGTTATTTTAATTTAGATATGTTTACTTCTTTTTAAATATAATATAGCTAAAAATTTATGTAGTGAATAAATGGATCCATGCTACCATATGTACCTTCTCCTTGGTAGATCTTGTTGAATCACAGGTTGTAGACAACTAAACATGTGTGTAGTTTGTTCACTTGTTCTAGGTTCTTCTATTTTCAGGATCATCTGGGTTGTGCCTTGTCTGTGATTGTTGTGAAATGGTGAAGCACATATTCTGGGATTTCTAGTTTGCCATGATTACTGGCTCTGTTGAATGGTTGATATGGGATTACTATGCAGAAGCTAATCAATGGTTAGAGTGCACTAAATATGAACACTTGCTCTTAGTTAACATGAGGTAAACAAGTACCAGTATTTATTCCATACCACATCTTACCCTATGAATCCCATTAGTCTTTCTCATATTACTAGTCTCTACATGTATGATCTAGCCATAGTGAAAGCTCTCTACAAGACATAGTGAAATCTCTCTACCTGTATCATGACCATATGAAGTTTCTCTTATGTGATTCAGATCCTAATAGTAATGATAAATATTTTTTCACATCCTGATAAAGATTCAGATCCTATAGGAAGATTTTTTAACAATTTTATATAAAATGCACAAAAAACCTTGTTTAAATGCTGTAAACATTGCTCCATTGCAATACTATGCCATTGTATAACCATCTTTTGCATCAAGGTTATTTATATTCACTAAGCTGTAAGGGTTATTTACCCAATGGATATCAAAGACTTTGGACTCCATTCATGCTGGATAAGGGCAACAACTTTTCCATCTGCTATTAAACCTGTGATTGTATTGATCCCAAAATAATCATGAAGGTATTTCAACTCAACCTTAAGAGCTGCACTATAGCCACATGATTTTTATGCAAATAAACTCCATTGACATTTTGAGTTTGCATTTTCAATGGATTGTCCTTGATTTATAAATGCTTGGACTACACCTCTCCTAGGAGCTCCCTGAACCTTGCTTTAATCATTGGCACAAAGCCTTAGAAGCTATCAAAGTTGTACAGATCATAAGTTATATAAAAACTGCCACCTTGGCATACAACATTAAAACTATTGTCCTCAAAAAACCACTTGGAATAAAAGAAAAATAAACTTAAGTCGTGCAATCAATGCACAAAACAAAGTGATAACACATATCCAAGATAATCATTTAGGTTGTTGTCAGGATTAGACTTGCATCAAGAGTAGGATCATCTTCATCATTCATGGAGGGTCTTCGCCCCATCATTAAGCTGGCTCTGTAGTGATCCAACCATCATTTTCATGCTTCTTTTTATTTTCCATGATAGCCAAGGAAAAATTTGGGAAGTTATCAGTCAAAAGACACAAAGGAAAGTTGTGAGTGCGTCTGTGTTGCCACTCCTGCTTTTCTTGCACTATTTGGCCAACTTTGTGTCGTGGCCTCCCATCACTGTGTTCATAATCTAGACTTCTTGGAGCAGGCAAATATCTAACAACAGGTACAAGTGTGCCACGTCCAACTCCACTTTTTTTTGGCCCTATATAGTGATAGGCAATGGGAGAATGATATATGTCAGCAAACTATCAACCCAATAAAAATCTTGTTGTTTGGGCCCAACTAAACATAAAAGCATTCTATTTTTTCCTAGATAATAAATAAAACTTCAATTCTAATGAGTTTCCATTCTTCTTGAAACTTGATGGCCCAAGGAAATTAGTCTCTCCTAAGAGGGAATCCTTCCAGGAAATGGGGACACAAAAAATCTAGCCAAAAATTCAAAGACCATTCATACCATTCATTACTCAAGTGTAGTTTCTTGCATTTATTAACATTATATGCACCTTGGTTTCCAGGTCTTCGAAATGTAATAATTTTTTGTCCCTTATTGAGATTTTTACTGTTCACTTCAAACTCATGCATGAGCTTGAGTTCAATCTGGATAATTCAGCTTACACAATGGACTTTCTTTCCAACGGAGTTGAGGTGGGAAAATATTATTTGAGTTTTGAAGTGAGTCTTTTTTGCATGTTTTAGAATCTATTTCTTGGCTGTCTAGAATTTGTTTGATATTTTCTATTAGCTTTGTAGTTGACAATGTTAAACTTTGTAGGTCTCGCCTCATAATGTTGAACATCGTAAAACCTTCTCTGCCGGTGGGCAAGTTCAAGTGTTGATCACCATCACTGGCATTATCAAAATCAACAATTCTGAAATAGCTGTACTAGATACCGATACCGGGAGTGTAGAGACTCTGAAAAAGTACTGCTTTATTGCATGGAGTAATCTCAATATTTTGGTTTATTTACTGTATATTTCATTCTGTGTGCATTGTGTAGAGAATTTGTTTGTTGTCCCTTATATATGTGGCACTGGTCCATTGATTACTTCTCTTTTTCAGGTTCCTTTGAATTTGGTCTCTAGACCTAAAGGGTAACTTTAGATCTTGATGTTTTATATTTTCATTTGTGCTTATTTTTTCTTTTATTTACTAGATTAGCATATAAAGGGGCACGGGGCCTTTTATTCCTGTGCTTTCACAGCTGGTTGGACATGTATTTTTCTTAGACCCATTAACTGCTTTTAGATACTTGTGGACATTCATAAATTTATCTATGAATCTCCAAATGTTATACACACAACTCAACTTTTTTAGATGAGGCAAATGGGTTGAAGTGGCATGATGGCAACGTTTACTTGTTCTTTGAATTGGGAAAAGGAAAATAATGCTTTTGAAATTGAAACAGATTAGAAGCATGTTAAACCTAGGCTTATCTAATAGAAAGAAGAGTAGGTTGCAGTGAAATGATAAAATAGCAGGTGAAGTGTGATACATAATTTCCTTGCACTAACATAGACATAGATATCACAATGATATTTGGTTTATCCTTCTCATTGAATAATATTTGAAATGGACGTGATGACTTGTTTCTATTCATACATTGGGTATTTGGCATGTCTTGAGTAACTTGTATTTCAAAACTGCATGGTAGTTTTACATTGATTTAACATTCAAACATGTTCAACCTGTAAACAATTTTCAGTTCTAACATAGCTGCAAAACCTGTCAAAAAAGTAAAAAAGGATGCAATTCCCCTAGTTATCAACCTATTTAAATTTACTTATCCACCCTAGAGTACCTAACTGCAACATATTTATCATGCATTAGAGTCTAAGTCTATGAGCCATATTATATTTAAGCTCATGTTTGATGTCCTAGTCACAAACCTTTGTGCTGCCATATTTCATTACTCGTAAAATACCACTTCTATGTAATAAGGGCCGTACCACTTTTATAGTAGCTTAAGCTTGAAGTTAGGGTTTCTACTTATTTTTGGTATAAATAAGTATTCCCTCATCTCATTTGTATCTGTTATCATTTTTCAATAATATAACCAACAACTCTAAAAGAAATTGTAGAAATTTTCCTTTGTATAAATTTGCAGGTGCTATCTACCTCTTAGTGTTTTTATTTTTGCTGTTATTTTCTGTTACTTGAGCTTTACTGCTATCATATAATTTTTTTTTAGGTTTAGTTAATCCTGTAGCTATAGTTTTTGTGCCATTTTGGATACATGCACTCTGCACTGACATAACATCATTTCACACTGACTACATACAAGGCATGAGAATATCAGTCCCAATGGTTGGCTCAATTGGTAGATGCTCTTGTACAAAAGTTCAAGGTGGTCTTGTGAAAGGGAAAAGGTTGGGTTAGGCATATTAGGTCTCATGGATGTCTGTAACGACCCTAGCATGAACTGTCCTCATGCATTTCTTGAATAACCTTGGGTAATACCCTTGCTTTCCTTGTAGTGGAGATAGGCTAGAAAACTACTATAGCCTATTGGTATATGACACTTACAATAAGAAGTCCAAGGGGTTAGCTCAACCAGTGTCACCAATGTTGTTGGGCATTTGGTTAGTTCCATGTCAGCAGTTTCTCAGTTTGAATCCCCTTGGGTTAGGTGCACTAATCAATCTTGACAGGTTTACTAGGAATGCCATCCATGAATGTAGTGAAGCATCCCATGGGGTTTCTCCACAAGTTTTTTCTTCGAAAAAAATAAAAATAAAGCATGGGAATATGAAGGAGAAAAGAGGAAATTGAGGAATATGAGATGTTTTAATATCAAGAACACATTTTTTATTCAAAAATTACATATCCCTCTCCTATTGTTGTTATTATTAAGTCAATAAGAAAGAAAAATAATTTTATTAATGTCAAACGAATGACCACAAGAGTAGGTCAATGGGAAGCAAAAGTTGGTGCATACCCTGGGGTCTAGAACGAGAACTCCTCAAAAGTCTCATGGAGGCCAGTCAACCTGTTAGGGGAGGGAGAGTGAGGGTCGAGAGGAAACTTGAGGTCTTGTTGCTTTGGTATATGGAGTGGTGTGGGCCTCTATTTGTTGTTTATTGTGTCAAGTAGACTGAACATAGGGAAGAAAGAGTTGATCTTATTGGAGGGTTTTGGCCAAGTAGGTAAACATAGGGATTAGGATCAGGATACTATGCGTCCATAACATACTGTAGCAATATAAATATTCTTGGACCATTTCTCCTCCAAAACATAATCAATAAAGAATTAATTCACACAATCCAAGTTGGCTCTAAGAACACAATTATTTAGTAATTGAAGTCACCTTAACATGAGTACTAGGAAAAGGTGATGTTCGAAGTGTTTCTTGTGTTTCATCTGTTACTTTCCTCTTTGGCACACTCAGGATGAAAGCAACTTGATCACAGGTTGCAACAGTGGTAGTTATTCTATAACCATTCTCCCAACATCTATGAATGCCTTCACTTGGATAGAGGAAATCAAGTTCCACAACCTACAGAGAAGCAATCACCAACATTAGCAATAAACAAACTATTTTGAGCTGCAAATGCAATATAACCTTTGCTTCACATGCAATCTCAACATAGGTAACAATAATTTAATATTTCTAACCTGATCTGAGAACCCTGCATTCCGAGATATGACTACACCCCATTGGCTCCCAACAGTTGTCATCGATGTGACATAAAATCCCTCCCACTTTTTACTGATCCATTTGAAAGGAAAAGAATCATTGACTTTATAAGATTACTGAGTATAGGGTGTTCCTTGTAAAGATTAAGATAATGAATACACATTGTCAGTAAGATTGCCTAAACTATAAAAGATAGAAGGAAGGATGTTAATTTAAATGAAAAGATCTAGCATGCACACTAATGTTACTTGCAAATGATATTTAAAAATAAAAGAGAGGAAACTATCCCAAAAAAAAATCATCTCATTAATCATGAACAACATGAATAGATATTCCAAATTGTAATGCAGTAACAACTTGGACTAGGCTGGCTTCTAAGACAAAATAAGTTCATTATAAAGAAGGATCCACAACTGATTATTGAACAACTCTGAGCAAGGACTCCTCTTTGGTGCTATTGTGGTGATATTGGATAGCCCTTCTTAGTTTCCTCTATGGTTGCACCCATTATTAGGGATTTATAGCTTAAGTGCAACATTGGGCAGTAACAAGTCACATGGCACCGCATTCACATTCATAACCTTAGAATTCCCAAATTCCTTGGTTGCCCCTGGATCCTACTTTGGGGCACCCATAGCAGGGATCTTAGTACACAAGATCCATTTTGGGTAAAAGTAACCATCAAGGCATTGCAGTAAAGGCACTAGAAAGTTGTCTAGAGTTCCTTTGTTCATTAGTTGTTTTGATGTATGAACTAATAAGGTTCTTTCAACATTTATTTTGTGGGCGAATAATGGGCTAACCTATTACTTTAAGTTGGGTAAGATTATCATTGGTGTCTCTGTGCTAATTTAGGGATTTGGCATTCAACAAGTATAGCAAGCATCATGTACAGGTTCATGCAATGTTTTGCAGGATATTCATTGTTTCATGAACAACATTCCAACGATTTATTATTTATATCTTGTTCTCATAAGTTGAGATTATAAGAAAATGCTATTCTAAGAGAGCTGTAGGGACTAGAATATGCCTGCACAACATCAATATGCATTTAATTCTAGTGAGTTTTGTAAAGGGGAAAACTGTTTTTTATTGCTGCCCCGTTTATTGTCTTATGTGTATTAATGTTGTCTTGTAATTAATGGATGTAGTTATGTAAGGCAACGCATGGGAAGGAATAAATTGAAGTCTTTTGAACCTTTAATGTGTCAAATGGAAATGCTAGTTCATATCCGAACAGGGAGTTTCTTTTTCAAAGCACTGGGCATTACTCTTCTTTTCATGGATGGATTTACGGATGACGTAGTTCATAGAGAAAAAAAGTATTGCAATTTGGATTTACTTCAGAAGTATTACAGGTAAAGGACTACAAGAAGTTCCCTACTTAAATAACATGACATAGTGAATATGCTTTGATGCACCATGAGATCCCTTTTCCAAATTTTGTTGGGTGTTCAGGTTTAATATTTTAAAACTTTATGTACAGTAACAAGCTTTCAAATCTAGTAATGTTGTGAGAGTAATCAATGTTTCATTACTATATATGAAATTTATGGCTATTCGCTTACCTCTCTTGTATGGAAAAGAAAAAGAAAAAGAGMAGAATACTTCTCATGCTTTTTCATGGTACATGCTTTGATAGGTGCTTTATACCCTATCAAATTTGATGCTTTATACCCCAACATTTCATGCCAAATATTCTTGGCCTCTTCTGAATTACCCTTCCTACAGAGCTTCTCGGTTGATATATTACATGTAATAACATTCCAAACGTGGCCTTTTGACCAAAAATAAAGAAATAATTCCACAACTACATATGACATTTACCTTCATCACGAAGAAAACCCATGAGGGAATGGCAGGTAACTTCGTCCAAGGCATAAACCTTCTCCATCATGTTGTGCAAGAGCTCTGCAACCTGCTCTGTTCTACAACTCTCAAAAAGACTCATAAACAAATTATTGATGGTTGTAGTATTAACATATTACTACTTTTTGCCTTTTTTTTTATGGATGATGTTGATGTTGGGGAATATTATGAACAATATGAGATATTAGGAATTGCTAGGTAGAGTACTACCAAACTTTGGTATTTTCAGTTTGTGGAATTCACCGGAGATTGTGTAAATTTTACTTAATCTCACATGTACATGTGACTATATATATAAATCCTTTTTCTTGGAAAAAAATGAGATTGTATTGAATGCCTATCTGTCAAAAACATTTGCAAAGATTTGTGAGAGTTTGTTAGCACTTTCAATATGGCACTGGTTTCTTTTTCTCTTTGCGAGAACTCTTGGTAAAGGCTCCACTTTATAACAACTCTATAGATTCATTTGTAGAAGAAGAGTCCAGAAAGGGTTATTGCAACTTCAAAATCGTACAGTTGCCAGTAAATGATTTTGAGAAGCAGATTTGATAGTATTACTTTAGTCTTTTCAATTAAAGGTAAAACTCACCAATATTGGAAGGACACACAACAAATATTGATCTGTTATAAACACGACACCTTCTGCTGTCTATCGTGAGTTCTTGAACTTAGATAGCTTGCAAATTTACTTGGGAGAGTTCAGAATTCATATAAAGGTATACTTGTCTTGTCAACAAAGAACTCATCTTTGCAAGTTTGAAAGTACAAATGAAGTTATCAACTCATTTCAGTGAAGATTATTGTGAATCATCTGTTCTTAAAGTATTCATGTGTTTTGGTAAATGGTGAATGAGTATAAGTCATACTCTATGATGTTTGCTTCATTTGTTTGAAAATATGGTTGATGGTTCTTGTCCTTACCATTATGATGTAGATTTCCCGAGTTTTGAATGTCCTAGAAATTTTAACCATGATTTCATTCTTGTTGTAGCAAAAATGGCACAAACGGGATGAAAATTTCTCTTATTAAGAGAACATCAACCTATGAAGATGTATAACACTATTATCATTTATATATTATCTATAAATATATTATTCAAAGTCATGACTTCCCTTGGCCTCTTTCACAGGAATTTCAATATGATTGATAATATAGAAGGTAAGTGTAGATGCTTTGATTGTTAACCTAGAAGTTAAAGTGTAGGGCCATGGGATTCCGATTGTATCAACTCAATAGAGTTACCTGGATTTGGGTTCAAGCTTTAATTTTTCTTGGATTCACTGAAAAGGTATGTTCCAGTTGTAGTGCATCCATTTTCTGGATTTAGTTAAGCAAGGTGTTAGCACCCGATTTTACATTGGGTGAAATCCCAACATTTCTACTGGAACTTCCCATAGCACCCTATTTCATTTTGAACTTTTTATCCACAATTTGTCAAAAATTTCCCTAATCCGAGTCTTTGCCCATTTTTATAACCATCCGAGTTTTCTTTAACCTTTGATAAAGCCCCCATTTGTTCATTCTTAGACTAAAGTCCATTGACCTTGCTTTTGACCTGCATTCCAAAAGACCTTGATTTTTTTTTTATTCTTAAAAGAGTCCTAGTCAATGCCTTCTAGATTTCCAAATAAAATAACATATTTTATTTGAAAATTTCATCAAGAATGTGGTGTGTGCTTTAGGTGCTCTAAGTTCTAACCCTGGGTTATACTACCAATACACAAGCCACATGTCAAACACATATACCAACTCCCAAGCCAAACTTTGAGCGCCAAGCCCAATCCCTCATACCACGATCTATGCCACATCTAACAAGATGCTCACAGATATCAAGCATACAACATAGTCAAGCCACGAGTCAAACCCTCCTTACTAGCTATCAAGATGTTGTAAGTATTGTTGAACAGATGTAAGTTTTAGGATTTAAAGCCAAGCGCTAAATCCATGAAGGATACTCAGTTGCACTCAGATGGATTTTCCAAGTGCCTTGTTCGAGCAACAGATTCCAACAACAAGCTCATTATAAATGCCAAGTGGATGTGAAAGCTCGATGTTGCTACAACAGATAACTATTGTGGCTAAAGTGGTGGGTGTCGATCCAAATGGAATTGGTGTTTCAAGTTGTTGTTGGGAATTCACAAATCACCACAGTGCTTGAGTTATCCGAACTCGAGGTGTTTGTTTAAACATTTTCATTAAGACAACTAACACCAAGAGCATTTAAAGCCCATAACAAATCACAAATGCAAAACAAAAATGCCAAGGTGTTAAGCTGATTTCCAAGGGTTTTGCTGCGTAGAGAGAATGGAAGGCATCAAGCCACAAGGAGGGAGCCTTTAGGGTTTTTGATTTGCATAAAGAGAACTCAAAGCCACGAGTCAAACCACCAAGCTCAAGCATCAAGTGCGCAGACAGACTTTCTTGTGGCCACATCAAAATGTTTGGCAAGATGAAGAACAAAGAATTTCTCCTGTTACTAGTGGTATGAAGGTTAAATACAATAAGAGATGAATCTTCACCTTATGCTACTATGATCGCAGCACCAGATGTTTCACAAAGATGCACACAGAGCCACGAGGAGGATTTTGGATCTTGTGAAGACATAGTCTTCTGTGGCATTTTTGCTGACCATGGTCCATGTGGACATTTGGTGTCATGAAGAGTTAGAGACTCATTACCTTCAACAATAATAGATCCATGGCTCGAGCCTTTGAAGACTTCTTCCTAAAATACTTTGGAGTCATTGCTGTTCTAGAAGTCACATATAGACATCTAACAAGTAGAGACCAATTTATTGTGCTTGCAATGATTGGGGTTTGGGATGTTCTGTCAAACCAAGAAGTTGCTAGCATCGTTTCCTCTGCACCTTCTAGGGTAATTGCAACAAAGGTGGTGTGAGATAGTTGTTTGTGCATGGAAGTGTAAATTCCCAACCTCGAGGGTCGATGAATGTACTGCTGTGTGTTTGTATGTGGACTCAAAATCTTCAGTCTCTCCTCTTGCAAATGACAACTCAACACTAAAAGATGTAAATGTTAAAGAAATACCAGAGGTATGTGATTCCTCTAAAAACAATGCTGAATGTATTGTTACAAGTACCAGCCATATCGATTCACAAAAACAAACTAAAAACCTATCAGAAGAAGAGAGGCACGATGACAAAGATGCCTCTCGGAGCCTTAGCAATAGCATTTGAATTCAAAATTGATAGTCATCAAAAATATTGGATCCCAGATGCCTAGGCACAGTCAACAGGCAGTTCCAGTTTTCAAGGAGTGAAATATCAATGATTGAACAAATGGATTACAAGTGGCAGAATTCTCCAGCCATTTAGTGAATATCCTGTTGCCTTTTTGGCAGTAGATTTGTCCTATTTGTGTAAATCCCATAAATTCGAGAGTCAGAGAATAGGAACACAATGAAATCAGTTATATGAACTCCTAGGTGGCAGAGTGTCCTATTGTTTAGTTTTCCAGGCATTTCTAGGTGGATTTTCTCCCAGATTTTGAGGCAACTGAAAGAGGGTGAGTCATCAAGTGATTAAGTATGAATAAGAGAGAGATTGCAAGTGACAGTTCCTTATAACTAATTCCAGCATTTCCAGGCACTCGATGACCAATTTGAAAGAATTCAGGACACCTATGCCGTGACACATAATTTGTGATAGATTTGGATCAGTCAAAGATAAATGGCAGAGCATATATTGATACTCATTATCTAAAGATAATAATCTAGTATATCAAGGAATATCTAGCATCACTATTTAATATTTATTGCTTTATTTTTAGTATGTAGAATTAAATTTTCTTCCTAGAAATTAGTTATAAGTTTATAAATATATGAGTGGAATTGTAACCAATGGGGGAAAAAAAGGATGAGAGACCCAAGAGGTATGGGTAAAATTTCAAGATCCATGAGGGAGCTAGAAAGGCATGAAAATTCTCTGATTTTAAGTTGCAGACCCGTGTTTCCTTTTTATGTAAAAGACCTCAGCTGACAATGAAGTTATGTATCAGTTTGTTTTCTCTTTTCTATGTAAACCATTTTCCCATATTTCATCTTCTTGGATATGTGTTGCTGCTACAGGTTATATGTCTACAATTTCTATGCTGAGAGGGTTATTGTATAAGATATGCTTTATCCCTTGCCATAGGATTATCTAAGTTTTAATTCAGCTTTACAAAGGTTTTATGAAAACTGAGTTTTTCCTCTTGCTATCTATGTATTGAAGATCACGATGCTCTTTGATCATTTTCAGTTTTGTTTTTCTTATTTCTTTATTCCATCTTTTTATAAGCATCATAATTGATCCTAACTTTGTTGATCTGATTTGTTGCACATAGAATGTTAGTTCAGGATTACAGTTTCTTTTCATGGACTCCATGCCCAATGGTTTCATTTCTTTCTTGAATTAATTTAACCACTCTCATAATTTCCTAAAAACCCAAAACCTTTTAAAACCTACATTCTATCCACTGTTTTTGTGCATTATTGATTTATCATTAGTTTTTGTGACATTATTTGATAAATCCTTCTCGTGGTTGGAAAGGGAAATTATCCAATCAAAATTTTTATTCATGATGTGCTAGGCTTGCAATTGAGAAGTCCAAGAGAAACTTCTAGCGCTAACACAAGGAATCCACCAAAAGCTATCATGTTTTATGCTTTGAGCACTAAAAGCATTCGTTGTTTGCTGAGGAGCCAAACCCAAAAAATTCTTGGTCAGAAACATCTATTGCATGTTGAATAATAAGACTGATTGAGGGGAGGCCAAATAACAAATAAAGACACAGGAATGGTTGAAAGGAGACCAAATATCAGACAAAAATACTTAGACATGTTATAAAAAAATTAACACTTCTGTTCAATTAAAACTTTCTAAAATTCAATATTTTTGGAAGTTTGGTTTATCTTTGTTACAATTGAATGAATACTCAAAAATGAATTTGAAACAACAAATTTAACATAAGGCCATTGAAGAAAACAAGAAAATTTTAAAATGCAAGGGTTTTTGGTTAGAGTGTAGAGGTGTATGGTATAAGGAAAACATGAATTTTGAGTTTCGCAATGTAGAAGTGCTATATGTGCTGGGATTTGTAGGTTGAAGGCTATTGTATATCTGTTGATGTATCAGGTCAATCCTAGTAGAAAACTTCACTGGTCTATTTTTCCTGGACAAGCTGCTTTCAAACATTAACCATGAGGCCTACTATTCATATTATGCGACCTGAAAGTCCACTTCTGATCTGAGTCCTTGTTGGTGGTTCAGATATTTTGTGACCTTGTTTTTATAGTTATGCCTCACAAATGCAGTTAGCAACATGTACAAAAAGGATTTTTCTTCCTAGTGATTTCCTGCGCATTACAACCATTCTACATGAATTGTTATTTTGAAAAGTTCTTTCAATGCTAAGATTGTATTCTGAATGCTTTTCCTTGTTGTCTATGCTATAATTTCTTTAGATACTTGAAATGGATATGTATAGGTACCATGGGAACTCAAAGTCAGATATAGGAAGTACTTACAGAAACCGAGATGAAATATTAGGTGTCAGACAGGTACTGCAAACTATTTGAAATTTACAGCTTAATGCATCAAAACATCTCTTGCTTCTAGGCTTTATAATGATAGACTGAATTGAATATGAGTATATTTTGGTGGTTTTCATTGCAGGAACGTGATCCAATTGAAAAGGTTTGTAAACTTGTGCTAACTCATAACATAGCCACATTTGCTGAATTGAAGGTGCCAAAAGAATTCAATAGATATTATTTTTCCCCAGCATGATTTTTTTGTATTTTGGCTTAAATGCTTCTGATCATATTCACCTAGTCTGCAAGGTTTGCAGTTCAAGATAGGTTGTAATGATTTTTTGTAACTTGAATTTTGTATAGGATATTGAAAAGGAAGAAAAATAAGAAGTCGATGATGCAATTGCCCTAGCGAAGGTAAATATAGTGTTTAGAATATCTGGAAATTATGTTTACATTTGTCATTCTTTGTTAAAAGTTTCTAGGTTAGCTCTTCATTTTAAATACCATACATTAGCCAGAAGTTTTGACTTCAATAATTTTTCAATAATGTTTTGCATCAAGCATGAATGTTCAGTGCCAGATTCTTCAGATCTTTTTTCTCATGTATACATAAAGGGGTTTGTGATCGAGGTATCCAATATCTTGACCTTTTTGGGTAAATCTCTTATAGTTTCTTTTTTTTTTCAATCATAAACTCATCATTCAGGTGTCGCTTTTTGATAATGAAGGCATTCAGTGTAGATAGGAAGGAACTGAAAGGTTTATTTCCTTGATGAATGTGCTTTACATAGTCCATTTTTTTTGAGTTATAGTTGAATAGAAAATAAGAAAGAAAATGTTAAGTGGAATTTATATCATTATTCATTGGTGTAAGGAGTTGTTGGGTCAATTCTTCCTGTTGAAAGATTTTAATTGACCAGTGTATTCCATGGGAAGATACTATGACAGGTAATATTCTCGTATTGTTGTTACTGCTATGGCTTCATTTTTTGCTGACTTTTAACCATTTCACAGGAAGATAGTTCAAACTTCATATAAGAAAATGAATTGAAATATATTTCTTAATGTTTCTCCAACTTTTCCTTTCACTAGTTTGTTCTATATTAACAACATTTCCTACCTATTGTACCAGATGTTCAACTCCCATTATTTGCATGTATATGATGGTTATCATGTGCATTTGACTTTAAGTACTAGGCATTTTATAAATTAATCAGAAGAATCCCATTTAATGGGTAATAGAAGAAGCTAGAGATATTGGTGCAATGTTGTTTCTCATGCTTAATATGTGCTTTAGATCATGGGGTGTTACCCTCTTCTATTTTACCTCAAAGTGATTTGTGTAGAACTATGTTGATAACTCCTTTTAGAAGAAATAAAATTATGACCCGTGTCCATTTGTTCCTCGAGTCGTGTCCAAGTGTTTCTTAAAGCTAAACATCAAATACATTTGTTTCCTCTTAAATGGCTAGTGTTTGTAAGTGCTATTACTTCACACATGGTGGGAAGTTCAATGGGATTGTGTGAGGGTTTGAGGATGGCATCATGACATTATGGGTAGCTATTTTCTTCTAGAATTGATTCATTCATAGAAAGAAAAACGTTTATTAATCAACTCCATACATAATATTGGAGTGGGAATCAACTTCATGTTGACATTCCTTCCGACTAGTAGGAAATCCAAATGCATTTCGGTTCTTTTCTTTGATTTTTCTAGAAAAATGATCAAATTAGCCTTCTGCATATTATGGATCAAACCTGATTCACTATCTACCTATCATTTTTTTATTGAAAATGTTGAATATTAAACCTCGTTCACTATCTACCTACCATTTTTTATTGAAAACACTGAATATGTTCAAATGGACATTTGTTTGAATGACCACTCATACTTGTGAAGTTTATTTTTGACCTTTATGTTTGATGAGAGCTATGATTAAGAGTTGGCTGATTGTAGAACTATTCCATCTATGCTGGAGTTTGTGAAATTCTATTGATTATACAAGTTGGGAGGTTGGGTGCATTTCAAAGGAAAAGTTTGACATAACTAATTTCCTTTTTCATCACTATTGAAGTTGAGGAAGGCATGGCAATATGCCCTATCTTGGAACTCAAAAGATGAACCTTTTTGAAGGAATTGTCAGATTTTTTATTTATTTACCACCCATATTTGTGAATGCTATTTTTCACCCTTATGTTTGATGAGAGCTATGGTTGAGAGTAGGTTAGTTGGTAGTACTTTTCCATATATGCTTGACTTCGTGAAGTTCTCTTGATTATGCAAGTTGGGAGGTTGACTGCATTTCTCAAGCAAAGTTTGACAGAACTAATAGCCATTTTCCTCCCTGCTGAAGTTTAGGAAGGTAGAGAAATATACCTTTTAACTTGGAACCAAAAGGATCAACCTTCTTGAAGGATTTGTTAAAGATTGAAGTTAATGTGCATTTTAAAAAATATGACATTCTCTGTATAGTCTAATTTTTTTCTTCTCAAGGACAAGAATTAGATTGAATTATCTATTTTTTTTTCTTTTCAAGGAGAATTAATAGATTGAATTATATCATGGTCTTTTTATAGTACAAATTTAGATAAAAAATTGTCTTAAAACATAGCCATGCCAATTTTCCTTTATAACGTTTGATTGTGCATTGGCAAAGCTCGGGGCTTAAATCAAGCTTCATGCATATTATATACCTACATTCTCACTATGGCTTGGAAGGTCTACATGGAAAAGTCATCAATGGACTTATGAATCAAATTTTGGCTAAAAAACCATGTTCAAGGGGAATCTAATTCATAAAAGAGACTTAGCCAATGCATTTGGTCCCATCCACATGAAATGGCTTCTTACGAAGACAACAAAATGATACAAATTAGATTTGAACTTGGTTGGGGTGACTACAACTTCTCTTAACAAGCTGTTTACCCCTTTCACTATGCTCTGAACTTTGAGTAACATCTCTATAGTGTTGGCAAAATACCTGCCAAAAAGTACATTGCAGAGGCAACCTTGGGGTGGAAAATGAATAAGATTAATGCCCTCCATATATAAAGTTCTATTTAAAACCTTGGTAGAGAAAAATCTGAAAAAATGTAGATTTCAATACTACCACTGAGAGAAATAGAGATCAAACGTCATTGACAATTTAAATTATTAAAAACCTACAAGTCTTGAGCAATTTTAGGCCAAAAATACTTCAATGTGATTGCAAAGATTGGAAAGATCTAGGACTTTGTATGAATACAACAAATAGGTGATAGGGGTGAATTCTTTTGAAAGATTCACGAGGTGTCTCACTCCCTGGACTGATCCACGAAAACAACAAAAGAATTGTGCAACAACCTACCTTTTGGAGTATTGATGTTTTGCAAGATTTTGAGAAAGTTAATATCGCTATTGAATAAAACAAATTGAATTTCCCCCAACCTAGATTGAAATTTTTTAATCAAGGACCAAGATCAAGCATGGATATAGTGATGAACCTTCACATAGGCAGAGAAGCATGCAATGCTTGTATAGGAGCTTGAAAGGATTTTGTGTTGTAAGAGCATTGATTATGCACCAAAAACACATAGATGATAATGTGGAAGGGTATGGAAGTGATTCAATGGAGACTTTTACAATGACAAGGGTTTAAAACCGACAAACTCCAATTGGAGACATATCCTTTATTAAAATCCAAATGCCAACATTGTAAATAAAAAAGAAATATTGGTGCCAATGGAGTACAACTCTATTCGTTCCAATTGAAATCACTTGCCATTCATTTCCTTAATTCAATTGAAACAACGAGATATGTGTTAACTTACCCCAATCTGCATACAAGACTACAAATTCAAGCTTCGAACTTAAACCTGAACTGTTCATGATGTCTCCAATCATTTCTCAATGATTTTAAAGCTCCTAAATAATTACAAAATCATTAGGAACATGTTCTAACAATGATGTAGAAGATGAACCATATGCTTATGAAATGATAATTTGAGCCAATGGGGAGACAAGTTTCTTATATCAAAGACAAAGCACAAATGAGGTTGTTAAAACTCTATTTTCCTGAGTCTCTAGGAATGGTTTAGCTGGAGTATACAAAATGAATTTCTTGAGAGGTTGACCATGAGTGATAGTCATATCTCCTTATCTACAACTATTGTAAGAATAAACTATTTCCAACAAATATCTGCCAAGGATCAAAGGACAATCACCGAGTCTAGATTTTTTCTATAGCACCATGAAGTCTCGAGGGTGCTCCCATGAGTTTATTGAGACCATAGTGTCCTCCAACATCCCTTTTGGCTTAGCAGTATATTAGTTAGCCATCTGGAGAACAGTAGGGGTTTGCCTTCGTAGCTTTTGGAGCTTTAGTTTTTCCATGGTTTCTTTAGTAATGACATTGATGGATGCTCCTAGGTTAATCAAAGTGTTTTATATCAGGATATCAGTTGATTGCTTATGTGGATGTCTACTACAGGGATGCCTGGATCGAAATATTTGGGAGTAAGAAATTTCCCCAGCATAAGATTAGCAAGTCGATCTATGACATGGATGGTCTGTGGATCTTTCCTCTTCCTCCTTGTTTCTTTAGGCATAGATCTCTAACATCCTTACTGTTGATAGGAACATCTTTGATTGCTTGGATCAGAGGAATTTTGACACATAAGTTATGAAGTTTTCCTAAGAATTCAAAATCTGGCTGAGGGGTTGTCTCACTCTGTTCCAATCTTTTTGGAAAAGGTGGACTGTATTTTGGTTTGTTTTGTTCTTGTTGAGAAGAAAGTTGTTGTGGCTGATCTTGACAAGACCCCCTTTACCATTGGATGTTAGTCCTCCTCCTCAACCAACCTTGCCTAAGACTAATGATATATATTTAAATATTGATATGGCTAGTATCTTAGCAAAGGTTAATGTACCTATTCTTCTCAGTATTGATATTGTATTTTTTTTTTAAATACCTACAACACGGTCGCTATTGTGACGTCTTGGAGTTTCTCTCCCATAGCAACCACATCAGATATGATACCTCTTAACATCGCTCTTGCCACCTCCAAGATGTCATTCTTTCCACCTCCAAGAGTGTTTCTCCCATAGAAACCACGTCAGATATGATACCTTTTAACGTCGCTCTTGCCACCTCCAAGATGTCGCTCTTGCCACCTCCAAGAGTGTCACTCCCACAACAACCACGTTGGAGATGATACCTCTTGCCACCTCCAATAAGTCACTCTTACCACGTCCCAGACATCTCTCTTTCCACGTCCCAGACGTCTCTCTTTCCATGTCCAGGACGTCTCTCTTGCCACGTCCAAGACGTCTCTCTTGCCACGTCCAAGACGTCTCTCTTTCCACGTCCAGGACGCCGATCTTGCCACGTCCAATATGTCGGTCTTTCCACATCCAAGACATCTCTCTTGCCACATCCAAGACATCGCAATACAGACAAAATCTATGTCATAAGAAAATAGACATCATGTGAAATGACGTTTGAGGGGATCCGCTATTTGTTGTTCTCCCGACAATATAAAGTGGCAATTGCGTCGAACGCATCGTCGAAATTTGATCGAAATGTACTAGTGATTGCACCTCTTCATAAATTTCAAGGATGTTACAATATCAATGCTGATGAAGACGATGATCCTAGGAATGGGAACATCGCAGAAACAAAAGGACAAAGAGACATAGAAGGACCAGAAGTCGAACTACCTTTTATTGGACAACCAATCAAACTCAAGAAAGTTAATATTGGAATAGATAAAGAACCTAAGCTTGCTAATGTTGGAGATGACTGAGATTTGAGAGTACCAACAATGTTATGGGACTATAGAACCACTTGTAAGAAACTGATAATGCAAGCTCCCTTTAAGTTGGTTTATGGCCTAGAAGCAGTTGTACCCATGGAATATTTAGTTCCTATATTAAGAATTGCAGCCTTTACAGATATGGATGACACTGGCATTGTTCAAGAGAGGCTCTAACAGTTGGTCGAACTAGAAGAAGACAGATTTATTGTAGGATTTCATCAACAGGTTCAGAAGGATCAATAAAAGGCCTACCATGATAGTCATATCAAGAAGAAATAATTTAATCAAGGAGATATGGTATTGGTATATGATAACAAGTTCATGAAGCATCGATGGAAGTTCAAAACAGATTGGCTAGGGCCATATGAGGTTGCCTATGTTATAGAAGGAGGAGCTGTGCAACTGAAGACTTTGAATGGGGAGTGGAAGGAAGGATTGGTGAATGGGAGCCGATTGAAATTGTATTGTGACAACTAGATTCCTTACAACTCTTGGTAAAAACAGAAGGAGAAGGGTCTAGGTACTAGGTTTAGTTGAGACTAGGTACCAAACACAAGAAAGACAGTCTACACAGAGGGTGGAGGAACATAGGAGAAAGCACATGCTGCGCTGCGCAGTCTGAAGTCGAGGTACAGTAGAAGATTCAGATCAGAGTGCCTCAGGACGAGTCACAGGTGAGTGTTGGGGACCTATTGGCCCTTGGTTATGGAAGAAAGCGAATATTATGGAAGAAAAGGAGAAACGCGAACTACGCGAAACGAAGTTTGACTGAGATCAGGTCAAAGTGGTTGAAGAAGCAGAAAAGATGGAGCAAAGTTCGAGAGAGAAATTTTCTAAATGAGGAGATTGAGGAAGATAGATCAACAAGGAAGGTGGATCATGGACAACTCAACAAGCAGAAAAATCCACCAGTAAATGCTTTGGAGAACCTCGTGGGAAGGAAGGAAATAGAGGCTGGCGAAGCCCTGAAAACGCGAGTCAAGTTGACCTAGCATTTTAGACACCTAGGGTTTTGTTATCTAGGGTTTTGACACCTAAGATTCAACCTAAGGCCATCGGTGAGCTATTTTAATGTATAAATAAATGTCAAGAGGACCTGGGATGGGTTCATTCTGAGTTCATTGTTGTTAATGTAGAGAGAGAAATATTGTGCTGTGAGAGCATTCGGTATTGTAAGATATTCAACTAGGTGCGAATATCAACCTTGCAGCTGGGTGCACAGGGAAGGGAGATAGAGAGAAGAGAGAAATAGAGAGATCTGCGAGCTAAGAGCTCATATAGAACTATAATCTTTCACCTAATATATTATAAAGCACAATTATGTGGATGTATCCCTAGGAGATGGTGAACGACATATATCTTGTGTTGTGAGTGATTGATGTTGTGTTCTTTACTTCTGTTACTATGATGATGCATTAGTATGTTAGATCTGATATATAACTGTGCAAAGTAGGTTTATGCTTGGAAAGAATAATTTGATCTCCATGTGTGGTTTCCCTGATTCCACTTGCATTTCCTCTAGTTGTAGACACCTGTGTCCTGCAACCCCCTATTTCTACTTCGGGTGAGACTTCATCTGCTTCGCAGGTGTTTCTAAAAGGGCCAGTAGTTAGGGCTTGTTGGTGCACTATTAAAGATAAACCATGGGTCTTCCCCTGTGCCAACAAATGGAAAAAGGTAACTTCCATGACTGTATACATTCTTTTGACAATCTCTCTCCCAATTTTATTTTATTTTTTTTCCTGATCTTTCTCTCCCCTTGTCTTCTTTGAAAGATGTTTTGTGGGTCAATGTGGGGCTTCTTTCATATACTTCATGTCCTCTCTTCTGGGGATTATTGTCCATTGGTACGTCTTGGTGTAATCCACTGACATATATTAAAAGAGTTCATGTTAAGGTTCCTTCATGGCTTGTCATGTCTTCATTGAGATGACATCAATGGAATAATCATAAATCAATCTGAGTTTGACAGTATAACTCCTCCTGTCTTGTTGTTCCTCTCACGGTTTTCTTTCTTGTGAATAGATGGTTCCATCTATCAATATGCTTCTCTTATAAGTCATATACTTTATTGAGCATTCCTCTTGATGACAATCATAACGAGTCTTTTTGAAATTCCTTTTGAGCTCATTATTTCATTCACTGCCATGTGTCTTCAAGGGTTCAATGTATTGTATTCTATACTTGTCAAATATCTCATGAATTCATCTCTATCTAAGTGTCACAAAATTGTCCATGACTCTGCTACTCAAATGCACACAATGCTGACCCATTTGTCACTTTACTATTTTGAATATTTCTTTAATATTTGTTGCAACTGATCACCACATATACCTGCTTCTCAATCCGAAACAAATATGTCCAATAGTCTTCTATGTATTCAAATCAAACTCTATGAGTCTGCAACAAAAACATGTTCTGGAATTTGTAATGAATATATCCATGCTTGAATACATGCTCAGAATCCTCCTTACAATCATGAATCTTCGCCTCAAACATATGCTAATGATATTCCTTGTGTCTTCCAGCTAATCCCTTCATATTTGCATGGACAACATGTGTTCTAAATTGCACTGTGAAGTAATCAACCAATCTATCATGAGACATTATCTACCTCTGCCATCAGACCATTTAGAATCTTCATGAAAGATAGTTCTCCAATATGTATGTTGTTTCTTAGACTCCCCCTCTTCAGTATTCACATTACTGGGAGTCTCCAAGTTGAATGTCTTAGAAAAATGTATAAACCTACTTTGCTCCAAGATCATCCTTTTGAATATTTACATCTTCCTGTTTACCTGTAAATTCGTCATTATCTCGTACTTCTGTAAATCCCGTGATTATGATCTTTGGGAGTTCTTCATTCACTTTCTCTTCTTGTTTTTGTTTTCTTATCCAAACCTTCTTGTACCTAATATGAGTGTCTCCTTCATGGAAGACTTCATCATGCTTCTACAGTCGTGATCTATGTGTCCATAGTTGTGGAATTTGTAACATTCAATACTATAGGGAGCCACATAAACATTTATTGCTTGAACATTTCTTCCATATGCTCTTCAATATACAACTTTATGTCCAAATTTATTACAAGTAAAAGAATAACCAGGAAATAAACTTTGATACCTGGGAGTCACTGATCCTCTTTGTGATGTAGTCCTTTCGAATGTGTGCCTTAACTGATAACGATCTTCTCTTCTGTTGATCCATTCATAGTGAATAAAGCGTCTTCTTCTTGGGGGTACACTTCTTCTGCATTCATTACTCTTTGACTCTTGTTGACCATGATCTCTTCCTTTGATAATTTATACATAATTCTTAGCCTTCTCTTCATTCTTCCCTTCTGGAAACCTATAACACTTCTCTTTATATTTATTTACTAAAGATATGGAGCTTCCTCTCTCTTCAATGCTCTTGTTGGGATTAGAATTTGCATATTATTTGCATGAGTCCTCACCTACATATCCAATACCCACTTTATTGAATGGTGACCTTTGACAACTAAGAATGTCTTCTAGTGCTTGAGAGATTTTCAATTTCTTGTTTAGCTTGTCAACTTGAACCCTTAATGTGATGACTTCTTCTTCAAGATTCTCGCAATATTCTTCTTATTTCATCATTTGGATACTCATTAATTCTTTTTTTCTCTTTGCTTATTCAAGTTGGGTTTTCAAAGAGATGATTTCTTCTTCAAATATTAGTTCTTGTTGACTAAATTTTTCTTCAAGATTGTTTAAGTATTCATATTTTTCTTTAAGACAACTTGTCAAAATTTATTCTCTCTTCTTTGCTTCCTTTCTTAGTGATGCTATTTCATTTTCCAAACACTGCTTTTCTTCCAACTGATTTTTGAGTGTTTCTTCAATAACTTTGGCTTCTTCGAGTTGTACCTTTAGATTTATGATAACCTACTAGACCTCTTTAGATTTTTTTTAGGGTTTTGATAAACCTCCTTTATCTTGATTAATTCTTTCTTGAGAGTTTTTTTTCCCTCCTTTCTATTTTAGTTCACTTAAATCGTTGATTAGTTCTTCTTCAAGATCTACTTCACCTTCTTCATAATCTTCTTCTGGATCTATCTAATCTGATGAGAATCCTTCTTCTTGTTCTATCTCAAAATCTTCTTTATCTTGATCAACATGCTATGGCCCTATGGTTGCAAGACATGATTCATTATAGTAGAGATTATGCAGCTTATCCCAAATCTCTTTGGCTGATGAACATTTTCCCATTTTGACTTTTACTGAATAAGGTAATACATCCATGATGGCATCCATTGCTATTTTTTTATTCATTTTTAATTCTTTCTTGGTTGCAATCTTCGAAGGTTTATTTGTAGTAGTGTATCCTAGAACAACTGAGTACCAAACATCATTCCCCCGTGCCTCTAAAAAATACTCTCATCATTATACTCCACATCTCATAGTATTGACCATCAAATATTGGTGCTCCATTATCTATGCACTCCACGATATACCTTCCAATGGTTATACTGATTCTCAAGGACCCACTATAATACCAATTGTTGGAATATTCATCAATATTGGGGGTGGGGGGGGGTGAATCAATATTGAGCACTTTTTACCATTTTGAACCATAACATGTAAACATTAAGTTATGACCAATTACATTCACTTATGATTGCATTTAACATATCATAAACATATAACCACATATGCACATTACACAAGAGTTTTACGTGGAAACCCAAATGGGAGAAAACCATATTTAATTCTTTTAATATATACCTTCAATAGTAGATTCACAGGAATCACCAACTTACAAGATTCTCTAGCACCAACAAGAAGGAGACATCGCCCCCCTATTTACAGGTTCCAACCTAAAGGAAACTACAACTCCCTATATTCTCCACCTCCAACTGGAAGGAGGCTCCAACTCATCAGTTTATAGGCTCCAATCTGAAGGAAGCTACAACTCCTTGAATTCTCTAACTCCAATAGAAAGGATGCCCAAACCCCCTGATTCATAGGTTCCAACCTAGAGGAAGCTATGACTCCCTATATTCTTTGGCTCCAACCAGAAGAAGGTTCCAACCCCTCTTCCTTACCCCTTCCTTACTCCATAAAACAAATATGTAGACTCAACCTGTCACTGTTGTTGTCATTGATACATCATCATCATCAAAACCGACCTCAAACTGTCACTATAACTGTCAATGATAATAAAAAATAGACTCAACCGATCACTATAACTGTCACTGACACTGATACACCATCATCATCAAAACTAGATCCATCCCAATAACCATATAAAACTTATGTCAATATCACTAAGAAAATCTCCAAATCATGTCCTCAAAATCACTGTGATATGCATCAAACCATGATCCAAGATGTGATTCAAGCATGTGCTAAAGCATCCATGATACACCTTAAACCATGTACCAAAAAAATTCAATACATGCCTCACAAATGTTCCAAATTATCCATGATATGACTTAGCCATGTACCATGACCATCAAGATGTGCATCAACCATGTCCCAAAACATGTTCCAAAATATGTCTCAAGCATGTACCAACATCTCCAATATATGCCTCAAGAATATACCAACATCTAAAAAATGTTCCAAAATCACCAAGATATTTCTCATAACATATGCCGAAAACATGCCTCAAGCCATGTACCAAAGTATCCAAGATGTACCACAAAAATTTTCCATGCCTTAAGCATGTGCCAAACCATCCATGATATGCCTCAAAACATATTCCAACACCATGTTCCATAAACCTCAAGATATAAGCCTAAAAATATTTAGAATAACATACATTTTCATTTTGTAAAACCTGATACATGAGATATTAGACCATCGAACTTTCCTCAAGCTTCAATGTCAAGACAATAACTCCATTATCAAGCTTTTCCTCAACCTGACAGGACTAGACCAAACAATAGTCGGTGCCTCTCTTAACAAGTGTTGTGCAACCCTTGGGGGGCTCATTGGACACCCTATACCTGACTTGTAGGGGTCTACTCAATTAGAGTTACCATAAACCCTTCTCTAATTTGAGGCGCTGAGACTTCCTTCTTCCCACTCCTTTGCTGCCTTAGATTCACTAAGAGATCACATACTTGCTTCATTTCTTACTTGGTTAATCGAATGAGAGGATTTTGATGTGGATTTATACCCTTCCAAGTAACTCCTTTATATTACTTTAGGGCCAACTTGTAACTTTTTGTTTGCAACAAATTTTCTCCTTTAGTTAATTTTGGGGTCATCTTGTAACTTCTTGTTGGAATCATTTAGAGGTTTTTTAACCATACTTCAGGGCTTCATATTTAAGAAGGGATAACTTCTCAATCATGAGGAACCATGTGGCATACAACCTACCATTGGAAACAACATGACAAGGGCCATTCATCTATGATACTTTTTCATCCATTTGCATTGTCCTTCACCCTCTTTTTCTCTAATGAACTTCGAGCTTCATGACCACTCTTATGGGGCTTCATAACTGCTTAACCACTTAACCATACTTCAAGGGCTTCTTGAAGACTTATTCAAAGTGCCATAAGGGGACCACTTTGGAGACTTCTTCAAATACACCCATTACTTCTATAGACTTCCAAACTTGCTTCAAGGCTTCTTCTAGGGTTGACATAAATGAAAGCCAACCTTCCAACATTGACATCAATGAAAACTGACTTTCCAACAAAGTTGGAATATGGACTTGATTAGTCATGATTGTGGTTAATTATTCAAACTCGACAAAAGGTGTTAAAATTTCAATATTACAACCTAGATTTGAAGATATATGGATCACATATTGGGACTCAATGCCCTCTAAAACATAATTTTGTGTGTAAATTTCCCTTTTTTAAGTAAATCATATTCACGTAATGTCATACAATACATTTTATATTAATCATAACTATCATATAATGGTCAATTGTAACACATACCTAAGTACATAATGCTTAGGATAAAGACTATATCCCAAAACGTACATAAAATTGGTCAACGCTATAATATTAGGAGTTGAAAGGATAACAATCCCCCCTTAATCATAAATTCATACTAATGTACTAGCTAGGCATCAAAGACTAATTTGCATAAAACAATATTGAAGTATAAGGATATTTTCGCCACACATAGTACCATCAACCATAAATGGACATGAAAGCATAAACTAAGAGGTGAGAAGGCTCCATTACAAATGTGTTTATGATAGACAAACTTTATAATATAATTCATGAATTTTTTTATTTATTCAAAATGGAAAAATTATTTTTTTAATTGATTTACGTTTATAAGTTCCTTTACATAAAAAGATAGTCTACGTGTTACCAAAGTACACATCAATTAATATTCAATCAAATAATCTATTTGTAGAACACATATATAATAAAAACAAATGTTAAGACACTTCCAATATCATCTCCACACTCCTAAAATTTGACCTAACAAATGGTTCATATTATCAAGATAAATATATTTTCCTTTACCTAAAGGAATAGTCTATATGCTACCAAAGTACAAATGAATGAGTGTTCAATCAAGTAATCTATTTGTAGAACATATATAATAAAGAGGAAAGGTTAAGACACTTCCAATATCATCTCCACACTACTAAAATTTTACCTAAGAAATGGTTCATATTATCAAGATAAAGCTATTTAATATATGATAATATTTTATGCATCTCCTTCCATATAACGACGAGCTATCATGAAAAACCATTTTGAATGAACTTAAAAATTTATCTGTTATTATTGATTAGAAAATCCAATGGATCAACTACTATCTTCGAATCGCTTACAATGCCATATGGACAATGTGGACGACCCTTCTCAAAGTTTTGACACTGGGAGACCAAATAGGATATTGAATCTTGAAATCTCAACTACAAGTTATTATCTTGGAATTGCTTACAATTCCATATGGAAAACGTGGAGGACCCTTCTTAGAAGTTTTACATTGGAGTCTCACATTGAGGAGACCCCGTGGGTGACCGTTCTCATACTTTGGAGGACACCCAATAGGGTATTAAATTTTAAAATATTTTCTTCGTTTGATGACAACCAACCATGATTTATAGGAATTACAAGGATATCCTTGTTGAATAGGATTGTCATCAGGGATAATTTTAAAGATGAAAATTTATTTTAAAATGTAGAAACCTTGGCGAATATTACTAATCTTTCATATGTTAACTATAAATGTTTGGCGATATTTTTGTAAAAATATTCAAATTTCTAAGTATTTTATATAGTTTTTATAAACTTTTGGCGAATTTTAAGGTAAAATAGTTTTATCCTATAGAATTTAGGCGAATCATTTTTAAAATAGTGAATCTCGTTTTTGGAAAAACCATGGAAAATTAACCCATGAGCGAAATTTAGCCCCTAAAATCATCCCTGCCACATTGTTGAATATGATTGCTCCCCTTCTAGCTTAACAAAGTTATTAGCATTTTAGTGTAAGATCTTTTTCTTATAGCATTTCAGTGTTAGATCTCTTTCTTATGTCCTTCAATTTGTAATACTCTCGTCACAACCTTCCCGAATTATCTGGGAAGGGGGAAAGTGATGCAAGTGCCTTATAAATCCTTTATCTATTATGTGACATCATATATTCATAGTAGATTTAAAGACCAATTTATAGAGTTATGTCTTTTCTTTATGCTATCTCTAGTTACCGTTATGATACATTAGTTTTCAATTTAATAGTATGTGTGTTCCTATGTTCTATAGTCAAGATGGATTGTATATTGGTATTTTTTTTATATAATAATTTATTGTTTGGGATTCTCGGACTAAACTTAAATTATTATTAATATTAGTATATTTTTATCAATTTAATATTAGAGTAATATAATTTTCATTATCTTTCTTTACAAAAAATTAATGCTTATTATTCATTAGTTTTTCCCAATTAACATATCAATTAGAGAAAATTAACACCATTAAAGGTTTAATAGGATCTCTATCCATCACTAAATTCATACTTCTTATACTTGGCACACGACAACCACTTTGATGAGATAAAAAAACTTGTTACTAGCTTAAGTGAATTGAATCTTGGTGGGTGGAATATCACCAACATGACCAAACAATCAAGCCCATCGTGAAAAAGGAAATTTATCTAATTGATAAGAAAATTATCATATAACATATATAGATGTGGAAAAAGGATAGAAAAGCACTTCAAATGAACACTTGCTTATATAAAATCCTTTTTCATATAAATATTATGGCATACACCAAGGTGATATTGCATCAAACTCCCTTTGCAAAATAAGATTGCATTTTTTCACACATATCATCAATCACTTACTCCATCACTACATTGTCTTTGTAAAGTATGTGATACTCTTGTTGTGGAATCCACATACTCTTACCTTATGACTTATCCATCAATTTCATTAACCATCAATTTCATTAGCTATTGTATATATTATGCACTTCATGTCTAGAATACTCAAGAATACTATTTTTTTCCAATACCTTTCATCTTCTAGTTATTGTTTCATCAACATCTTGTTTATCCACCTACCTTCAAATTTTTTAGATTAATATAAGTTATAACCTTCAAAGTCATAAATATCTTTCACATTAAATATTGATAATATTCTTAATTATTGTCACAACTCCATTTTACATGCATTGTTCTAAAACATTGCCTTTATTCTGTATAGTCCAATTGTTCGATATATGTTGTATTCTTTGCAAGTAGATTGTGCATTCCAACATGCTTGTGGGTTGGTTCCTTTTTTATGCTTTTCAACTCATGGTTTTCAATCCATTGTAATCTAATAACTCTTGGTAGATTTGGGTTGAGTGATGCTGTGGAATACCTTTAAATATTGTATTGTGAATGATGCAGGAGCATCGACAGTAAAGAACCCATGGAAAACAAAGTGAGCACAACGCATATCGCACCTTTTGATTTGTTTTAAATTTCAAAATATTGGCGTATCCTAGGGAAATATTTTTTGATTGGATTGCAAGTCAAAGAAAGCTTTAATGAACAGAGACTAGATGATTGTGTGAGATCAGAGGAGATCAATTTTCCTTAAATGAAACTGATATGGAACATCCGCCCCTATCCACATATCTTAGAAAATTCATTGTAACAGAGGCTTAGTAGTTGAATGCTTTTAATTTGATAGTATAGGTAGCTGGAGGAAACCCTAAGAGTCCTCTTGTATAAATAGATGATTATGTGCCTGAATGAGGTTGTTGAACCTGATGCTGCGAACATAATGATGTTGAACAATTTATAGCGACACATTAGTATTTGTTGAGTTAGTTGTTATTTGCTTGTATCAGCTGTAGCCACTTACATTTGAATGAATATAACATAGGGATAATGATCCATATGAATGGAAGTATTTTTGTGTAACTATTCTCTGTTATTATATGTTTTCATGAACACATGAGTTATACTGTGAATGAATCAATCCGTGAAGTGTTGAATAAGTTTCAATTGTTTCTCTTCCTTGAGCTTATGCAAGGAGTGCATACTGTACACAAGGAGTGCATTTAAATGATTCTTTTGACTCAAAGCTCAGAAGAGATAGCGTGAAACTTTCATATGCAGAGTGTGCATATCATACACAAGGAGTGCGTTGACAGAGTTTTTGACTCAAAAAGCTTAGGAGGAATAGGTTGAGTTTTCACATGAAGGAGAATGAAGATCTGGTTCTAGGAGTGCATAGATCCGAAAGTTGACTAAGTTTCGAAGAAACCCTCTAAGGAGTAAGGGGTTCAAGAAATGAATCTCAGGAGAAATAGCAGGAGAAATCTTCAAAGGGGAAGAAGCTTTTAAGGTTTAATGAGTTAACAACTAGGATTTCTTTAGGAGGAAGCAGAGTCACCCCAGATCGTCAAATATGGAAAATTTGCGAGGCAGTTAGCTGTGAGTTCCTTTGGAAATCAGTGGAGTAACGAAGTCCGTCTGTGTCATCGATCCGAGGGAGGAAACATCGCGAAAATCCGTGGAACCGTGTGAAAGCACTCCGAGAGAAAATGAGGGTGGAGTGGCCAAAAATCTTGAAGCCCAATTAGCCGAAGTGACTTGTAGCCATCGATCTGTGGGAGACACAGGTCGACAAATCGTTGACTTCGGGTGAAAGAACTTCATGAGAAAGCTGGTGTGGAGAGGTTGAAACTCTTGGAGCCCGAATAGATGAAGTGATTTATAATCGTCGATCTGTGGGAGACACATGTCAGCAGATCGCGTACTTCAGAAGTGTTGAGAAAGCAACATGGAGAAGAGGGTCGCTCGAAGTATATCCCCATGGTAGAATGAGAAGGATGCGTGGCACATGATTCTCAACTTCAGAATAAAACACTATAGAAGAAAAGGCTCTAGGAACATCCGAAGCTCCCGAATGCCGAAGTCCCGAAATGAACATGAGTTGTTGATTTAAGAGGATGCATGGTTCTTGATCTGTAATTGCAGGTACAAAGTTCTTCGAGAGAAAAGGTTATGTGAGTGTTCAAGAATCCTGAACGCCGAATTCCTGAAGTGGAATTGAGCCATTGTTTTGGATGGATGCATGGTTCTTGATCTAGAACTACGGGTACAAAGCACTCCCGAGAAAAGTGGAGGTTGGAACATTCAGAACTCCCGAAGCACAGAGTCCCGAAGTATATCTCAACCGTTGGTTGCGAAGGGGGACATGGACTGTAGATCTAGTCCCTATTAGAGTCCCAATGTTGTGAAGTACCCAGGAGGTTAAGCCCCGGGTCACAACCCAAGGTCACATGCAAAGAGGGGCCAGCATAAGGAGTTGGCATCCAAATTTCAAGTTTATAAAAACGCTAAAGAAGGGGGTCCGTGGGTTCCATAAGACTTGCGCTTAAAGAGAAAAAGGGGCATGTGTAATTTGTTTCAGGGGCTACTGAAAGCCCAAAAGATCTAATTCATCTTAGGATATTAAGATCCTTGATTTGAAGGTTGCAGAACCCTTAGGAGGGAAGGGGTGTCTGCATCAAGTGGTATCAAAGGATGATTTTGTTCTCAGGTAGTTGGAAAGGAACTCTAAGTTGAACTCTATTTGTGAGAACTAGTCAACATAATGACTCCGAGGAGACATGTGGATACACCTGTAGCCAATCGCGATGTATAAAGAGAAATGAGAGAGATTTGTGCCAGGTTGGAGGTGATGGTGGCAGCGTAGAGGATAAAACCTGATGCTGGAGACGTAAGGGATGCAGAAAGTGAAGAGAAACAGGTCGAAGAAGAAGCTGCAGGGGAAGACGCGGTTGAAGAAAGCTTACTGAAAGATGTTTTGAAGTTGGGAGCTAGATAAATATAGACATCCCAATGTATGAAGGAAATTTGGAATGATGAAGAGCTGCTGGACTGGATAAGGTCCATGGAAAAGTACTTTGATTATGAAGATGTTGAGGAGGATAAGAAGGTGAGACATGCTATCACTAGGATAAAAGGACATGCAACAATGTGGTGGGATGAACTGCAGGCTGATAGGAGGAGCAAAGGCAAGCAGAAGATAAAGAATTGGGATAGATTGGTAGCCAAGATGAAGGCTAAATTCATATCTAAGGATTATCAGATAAATCTGTTCAGGAAGTTGCAAAACCTGAGACAGAAGGGCATGACAGTGAAAGAGTACATAGAGGAGTTCTACAAAATGAATATCAGGATTGGACAAAGAGAGAAATATGAAGAAAAAGTTGTCAAATATATAAATGGCCTGATATATGAAATCTAGGATGAAATCAACATGATGACAGTGAGGACAGTGGAGGATTCTTATAAGATTGCACTGAAGGTAGAAAAGAATTTGGCTAGAAAACAAAGTTAGCGAAGCTGAGGCATAAGACCAAACAAAGGTAAGGGAGTTTCCCATGACAAGGCACATAAAACCAAGAATGAGACTGAGAAACCACATAACACTCAAAAAGAGGAGGAAGTTCCCGAGGGGGACAATGTGGTGGGAGAAATTATTATAGAAGAAGAGGAAGAATCAGAGGAGGAGAGGTAAGGTGTTATGCCCATGGAAATACAAGACACATGTCTTGGGAATGTACCAAGAGAAAGAAAGAAGGAGGAGGTGAAGCTCACATTTCAGAAGCACATAAAAGGAATGTTGAAGCAGAAGGTTCAGAGGATGGAAAATCCATGATGTTGAGGAAGGTTTTCTTAAAGCCAGAGTTAGGAATTGAAAATCTAGTGCATAGGAATAGTCTATTCAAGAAAACTTGCAAGACAAAAGATAGAGTATGAAAGGTGATAATTGACATTGGGAGCACTAATAACTTAGTATCTAGAGAGATGGTGGAGAAATTGGAGCTGGAGAACTGCACACCCAAATCCATATAAGGTCTCATGGTTGCAAAAAGGACACCAGGTAATGGTAACTGAACAATGCCTTATTGAATTTAAAATAGGTGGATATAGAGATGAGATTCTGTGTGATGTAATTCCCATAGATGCATGTCATTTTTTGTTTGGAATACCATGGAAATTTGACATGAATGTCATTCATGATGGGAGAAGAAATACTTACACTTTGGAAAAGAATGGTAGAACACACATGTTGCTGCCAATAGAAGAGAAGAAAGTAAAGGAAGAAGCCAACAAAAGCATACTTCTCATGAGTGGGAAGGAACTCATGAGTGAGGTCAAGAAGGAACATGAGATGCAGTTTGTTGTGGTGAGGAAGCCCAGAGTTGTCCTTACAAGTACTTCTCTAGATTATTTTCCTGAGGAAGTTCAGGAGTTCTTGGAGAATTTTGCTGACATAGTAGTGGATGAGTTTCCTAACTCGTTTCCACCCATTAGAAGTATCAACCATCATATTGATTTGATACTGGGAGAAATTATTCCAAACAAATTAGCATACAGATTGACACCTCAAGAGAATGAGGAGGTAAAGAAACAAGTCTAGGATTTATTAGACAAGGGTTTGATCAGATAAATATTGAGCCCATGCACAGTACCAATTGTGTTGAGTCCAATGAAGGATGGAGGATGGAGGATGTGTAGAGACTCAATATCCATAAACAAGATCACCATCAGGTACAAATTTCCTTTGATAATAATGGATGATTTAATGGAATGCTTAAGTGTAGCAATTGCCTTTTCAAAGATAGATTTGAAAAGTGGATATCACCAGATAAGGATGAGAGAAGGTGATGAGTGGAAAACAACCTTTAAGACAAATTAAGGGTTGTATGAGTGGCTTGTTATGCCATTTGGATTAAAAAATGCCCCAAGTACTTTTATGAGACTGATGAATGAAGTATTGAAATATTTCATTGGTAAGTTTGTAATTGTATATCTGGATGATATATTGGTATTTAGAAAGACTAAAGAGGAGGATTTGAGACATCTGACATTAGTGATGAGGAGACTGCAGCCATAGGATCCATTGATTAATATGAAGAAGTCCTCTTTCATGAAAACATAACTCATATATTTGGGTTTTTTAATCTCTTCAAATGAATTGAAGATGGATCAAGAGAAGGTAAAAGCAATCAAAGGATGGCCATCACCAAGGAGTATATTTGAGGTGAGAAGATTCCATGGATCAACGAGTTTCTATAGGAAGTTCATTAGAAATTTTAGTGGAATTTGTGCACAAATTATGGACATGGTGAAGAAAAGGCACGAGTCTTTCAAATGGACAGAAGAGGCTGAGAGGAGCTTCAATATATTGAAGGAGAAGATAATAGAAAAACCAATTCTGGTCTTACCAAATTTTGAGAAGACATTTCAAGTGAGATGTGATGCAAGTGGAGTTGCAATTGGAGAAGTCTAGAGCCAAGATAATAGGCCTATTGCATATTTAAGTGAGAAGCTAAATGAGATTAAGAGGAAGTACTCCACATATGATAAAGAATTTTATGCCATAATTCAAGCTTTGAAGAAGTGGATGCACTATCTTGCTCCAAAGGAATTTGTCTTGTATAGCGATAATCAAGATTTACATTTCATAACCAGACAAGAGAAGTTAAACCAGAGACATGCTAAGTGGATAGAATTTATGAAAATTTTCACTTTTGTCAATAAAAATATTTATGGTAATGCTAACAAATTTGTTGATGCATTGAGTAGGAGATTTCTGATTCTACATGATTTTCAAGTGAATACCATGGGGTTTGAACACCTTAAGGATATGTATTGTGATTATCCAGATTTTAAAGAAGCATATGAAGCATGTGAAAATATTGTGCTCAGGGAAAAAAGCCAGTGGATAGAGTATATGTTTCAAGATGGATTGTTGTTTAAAGGTTTCCAATTGTGCATACTGAGGTGCTTTATGAGAGAAACTATGCTGAAGGAAAAACACAGTGGAGGTCTAGCAGGACATTTCGGCCATGAAAAGACATTTGCAAAGTTGAACAGTTCATACTATTGGCCAGGTATGAGAGCATAGGTGAAGAAGTTTGTGAAAAAATGTAAGATTTTCTAGTATGCAGAAGGAAATAAATAGAACACTGGATTGTATCATCCACTGCCTATCCCAGATAGGCATTGGGATGCAATAAGAATGGATTTTGTGTTGGGATTTGAGAGAACCCAGAGGGGAAGTGATTCCATATTTGTTCTGGTTGATATATTCTCAAAGATGGCACACTTTATCCCATGCCAGAAGACTAGTGATGCAACACATGTTGAAAATTTGTTTTTCAAGGAAGTTGTGAGACTTCATGGATTTACCAGGAGCATTGTCTCGGATAGAGACACTAAATTTGTTGGTCATTTCTGGAGAACATTATGGAAGAAGCCAGGGGCATAACTGTCTTTTAGTTTAGCATATCACCCTCAAACAGATGGACAAATTGAGGTGGTAAATAGGAGTTTAGGATATTTGTTAATAAGTTTGGTCACTAAACATCATAGCCAGTGGGATCAAATTCTACCACAAGTAGAGTTTGCATATAATGACTCACCAAACATAAGTATAGGAAAAATCCCATTTCAGATAGTGTATGGAATGAATCCAAGAGGAGTATCAAAATTGAGAGATCTGGAGAAGAGTGAATTCAAAAGTGCTGAAGCAGAAGAATTCGATGCAGAAATGAAAAAGCTTCATAATGAGATCAAGGAGCAGTTGCAGAGAAGAAATGAAAAATATAAATGAAGGGTTGATCAACATAGGAGGGAATTTCAGTTTGAAGTTGGAGATAAAGTCTTAGCACACCTAAGAAAGTAAAGTTTCCCAAGGGGAACATATAACAAGATGAAGCTGAAGAAGATTGGACCATGAAAGATCCTAAGAAAGTTTGGTACCAATGCCTATGAGTTAGAGCTTCTAGGGGAAGTGGGTATATCACCCATATTTAACATTTTAGACTAGTATCCTTACAGGGAAGATGACACAAAAATATCAGAAGATCAAGAGAAGATTCAGTGGCAGAGGAAGAAAAGCCATAGATGTAGAAGATCATTGATCACAATATTGGTAAGAAGACTAGGAGAAAGATATATTTTGAATATTTAGTAAAATGGAAGGGATACCCAATAGAAGATGCCAGTTGGGTAAATGAAGATAATATCCAGAGGCATGGAAAGTTAGTGTAGGAGATCATGGACAAGAGTCCATGAATTTTTTCCCATAGGAGTATGATGCAGGAGCATCATCAACAAAGCACCCATGGACAACACAATGAGCACAATGCATAGCACGCCTTTTGATTTGTTTTAAATTTTGAACTGTTGGCATATCATGGGGAAACATTTTTTGATTGGATTGAAAATCAAAGAAATCTTTAATGAACAGAGACTGGATGATTACGTGAGATCAGAGGAGATTATTTTTCCTTAAATGAAATTGACGACAATGCAGATCTGGAGGATCCGCCCCTATCTGCATATATCATAAAATTCATTGTAACATAGGCTTAGTAGTTGAATTCTTTTAATTGCATAGGATAGGTAGTTGGAGGAAACCCTAAGAGTCCTATTGTATAAATAGATGCTTATGCGCTTGAATGAGGCTATTGAACCTGATGATGCAAACATAATGCTATTGAACAATTTATAGCGGCATATTATTATTTGCTGAGTTAGTTGTTATTTGCTTGTATTAGTTGTAGCCACATACATTTGAATGAATATAATAGAGGGATATTGATCCAAATGCATGGAAGTATTTCTGTGTAACTATTCTCTGTTATTATATTTTTTCATGAATGCACGAGTTATACTGTGAATGAATGAATCCGTGAAGTGTTGAATAAGTTTAAATTGTTTCTCTTCCTTGAGATTATGCAAGGAGTGCATACTGTACGCAAGGAGTGGGTTTAACCGAGTCTTTTGACTCAAAGCTCATAAGAGATAGCGTGAAAATTTCATATGAAGAGTGTGCATATCGTACGCAAGGAGTGCATCGACAGAGTCTTTGACTCAAAAATATCAGGAGGAATAGATTAAGTTTTCTTGTGAAGGGGTGTGAAGATTTGTTGCAAGGAGTGCACAGATCTGAAAGTTGACTAAGTGTCGAAGAAACCCTCTAAGGAGTAAGGGGTTCAAGAAACAAAGCTCAAGAGAAATAGTGGGAAAAAATATTCAAAGGGGGAGAAGATTTTAAGGTTTAACGAGTTAAAAACTAGGATTTCTTCAGGAGGAAGTGGAGTCACCCTAGACCGTCAGATATGGAAAAGTTACAAGATGATTAGCCGTGAGTTTCTTTGGAAATCTGTGAAGTAACAAAGTCCATCTGTGCCATCGATCCCAAGGAGGAATGTGGTAGAAATTCGTGCACTCCGAGTGAAAGAACTCTGAGAGAAAACAAGGGTGGAGTTGCCAAAAATCCTGAATCCTGATTAGCCGAAGTGACTTATAGCCATCGATCTATGGGAGACATGCGTCGACGGATCGTTGACTTCAGGTGAAAGCACTACAGGAGAAATCGAGTGTGGAGAGGTTGAAACTCCCGAATCCCAAATAGCTAAAGCGATTTATAGCCGTCGATATGTGGGAGACATGTGCGAGTAGATTGCGTACTTTAGAAGTGAGGAGAAAGCAATGCGGAGAAAAGGGTTGCCCAAAGTAGATCCCCACCGTCGAACGAGAAGGAAGTGTGGCGCACGATCCTCAACTCCAGAAGAAAACACTCTGGGAGGAAAGGTTGCAGGAACATTTGAAGCTCCCGAACGTTGAAGTCCCTAAATGAATTTGAGTCGTTGGTTTAAGGAGACGTGTGGCACTTGATTTGCAACTCTGGATACAAAGTACCGCAGAAGAAAATCTTGTGTGAGCTTTCGAGAATCTCGAATGCTGAAGTCTCGAAGTGGCCCTGAGCCGTTGATTTGGACTGAAGTGTGGCGCCTGATCTATAACTCTGAGTATGGAGCACTCTGGGGAAAAGTGGAGGTTGGAACATTCATAACTCCTGGAGTGTAGAGTCCCGAAGTAGATCTCAACTGTTGGTTTCGAAGGGGGACGTGGATCGTAGATCTGGTCCCAGTTAGATTCCCAAATTTTCGAAGTGCCCAAGAGGTTAAGCCTCAGGTCATAGACCAAGGTCACATGCAAATATGGGCCATCGGAAGGAGCTAGCGTCCAAATTTCAAGTTTATAAAGGGGCTAAAGAAGGGGGGCCGCGGGTTCCATAAGACCTGTGCCTAAAGAGAAAAATGGGCATGTGTAATTTGTTCTAGGGACTACTGAAGGCCCAAAAGAGATAATTTAGCTTAGAAGATTAATACCCTTGACCGGGAGGTCACAAAACCCTTAGGAGGGAAGGGGGGTTTGCATCAATGAACATATTTGTTAATACATTGAGAAAAGAGGCATGGATTTAAGTTTGTTGGTTTTCCTAATTAAGGAATTCCATGGTAAATCACTTATGCATTGTGTATGTGTATGACATTATTTATTCTATTTTAAGATTCTATTACCATATCTTCCTTGGACAGGTGTATCAAACTCTTCATTTGGGATCATAGCAAGGTTACAAGATTCATGGAAAAGCCTTTTCTACTAGAGTTTAACTTATTCTTTGGATAGACAAAGTATATTTGGTATGCGATAAACTTATTCCTTTCTGTAGATAAATCTTGTATGAAGGAAAATGGAAAGACATTCAAGAATAATGATATAAAAGCTAAATAGTGAGATATTCAAGTTATGGAAACTTAAGTTGAAAGATCTCATGTACGAATCAATGGGTTATTATTTTTGGAAACAAACCCATGAACATAGAAAAAGAAGAATAAAAAAATATGGATATATGGGTTCTTGTGTTTGGAAACAAATCCATGGACATGGAAAAAGAAAAATCAGAAAATATGGATAGAGACATGTAGAGTACTATCTCATTGTTCTTTTTTAGATTCTAAGTGTTGTTGAATGTCATAGGAGAAGTCATTATTGACACCTTTATGTTAAGTTTACTTACATAAATGCTTACTTAAGTAAAATGTATTTTTTTTTTATTACGCTTAGAAGGCATGCTTAGTATTGCTCATGTATGTATGGGGGTAATTCATCTTGAATAATTTATAGGCCAAATGTAAAAATTGAATGCTTGTCAAATTGTAAAAGTTGATTTAAGCTTTAAATGTTTTTCACTAGTTTGTGCTTGTTTGGGGCTTTAGTTATTGGCTTGACTAGATATTGTATTTGCAAGCCTATTGCATATCACTTATCATGACTCAGATGCAAATTGTGTTACTCCGACCATTATGAAACTCTTGTAGAAAATGGAGTTGTATGACCTATTCTTCCTCCAGTGCACCAAATGGATTCACCCAACAACGAAAAAGCTCATTCAACAACCTTATGATCTAGTTTCAATCCAGATGCATGCTTAGTGTTTTGAACACTAGGAGCATTTTTTTCCAAATTTGATGGCACCACTGAATCCAATGTAGTCCATGTTTAATTTAGTACATTTGCAGAGCATCAGAGGGTCAAATTGCAGAGTATGGAGATTAGGTTTATCTACTGGTAAAGTATATGGAGGTATACATACCCTACCCCCTATGTATTTGAACTTGTGACCTCTTAGAAGGAAACATATGTTCTTAACCATTAGGCTCACTCAGGATGTATTACTATTCCATATTTCTAATGTATTTGGTAAAGCCTTCTATTGGATTTCTAAACACTGGGTGCACACCATACTATACTTGTATGTGTTTTTGATATATATTTTTTTCCATATCACAAATGCCTCTTCTAATTAAGCTCGAACAAAGTGTTTTTTGTTATAATTTTGGCATATGGGCTGCCATTTTGATTTCGTCAATAACATTGTGTACAATATTTAAGTATTTTTTCTTTGAGTGATTCATTTTAGTAAAATGATTTTATTTCCTCATTTTTGTATTGAGTAACTTATCAAGATTTTATTGCTAGGAAACCATTTTGGAGAAATTGTGTTCTAGTCTTTTTAATCTTTTGGATGACATGTTTTGGGATATAAATCTTTCTATAACATTGGACATGTTGTTCAAGTAGTGGATTTTTACCACTCCTGTAGTGCTTTTGGTGAGTTTCCTTGTCTCGTGGCACATTTGTTAGGCAATTTCATCTGCCACTTCCAACATTGCCATCACCAAAACCATGATATACATTTTCCTAACCCACTCATCTTTACTATAAATTCTTTGGTTGGTCCTAATCCTTTTCGAGACTTTCATTTTTCCATCAATAAGCACATTGTTTCACAATTGGTAGGCTTACATCTCATTTCTTTCCATGAATTTTAATTTTTGGTAAAACAATATTTTCTAAAATTATTTTTAGTAAAACAATTGGTAGGCTTACAACTTTCTACTCTTTCTTTATATTGATTTTTTTTTGATATATAGGTAAGAAACATGTAAAAAAGAATATGGGCTAGGCTTTCCACTAATAATCTTTGAGGAGGGCTTCCTCTAGATTTTCCTATTTTTTTAATGAATTCATAGTTTTTTGGGAGACTATGTGATCGAGGTTTATCTACTTAAAAGTAACGAATATTTTATATTTTTAATTTTTTTTTTAAATTATGAATATTTTATATTTTTATTGAAAATTTTATTCCAATTTTATTATAATCTCAAGGGCATTTGTGATATGTTACCATGAATTCTATATAAAGATTTACTTTTCGATCTGTAATGCATTGGGTAAAGCCTTCTATTGGCTTTCCAACCAGTAGTTGCACACCATACTTATATATGTATTCCCTATGACAAATGCTTCTTCTCTTTTATGAGTTAAAATTTTTTTTTAACTAAGCCTTACACTTAGCTATAATTTTGGCATGTGGGTTTCTAGTTTGATTTCGTCAATGACATTGTGTAGAGCATTGAATTCTTTCTTCTTAGAGTGGTTCATTTTAGTAAAATGATTTTATTTCCTCATTTTTTTTAATGAGTAACTTATCAAGATTTCATTATTAGGAGATGATTTTGGAGAAATTGTGTTCTAATTTTTTGTAGGCATATTTTGGGATATAAATCTTTCTATAACATTGGACATGTTGTTCAAGTAGTGGATTTGTACCACTCCTATAGTGTTTTTGGTGAGTTTCCTTGTCTTGTGTAACATTTTTTAAGCAATTTTATCTACGACTTTCACCATTGTCATCACCAAAACCATGATATACATTTTCCTAACCCACTCATCTTTACTATAGGTTCTTTGGTTCATCCTAATCCTTTTTGGGGATTTTCATTTGTGGGTCATTAAACACATTGTTTCATAATTGGTAGGTTTACATCTCATTTCTTTCCATGAGTTTTAATTTTTTGTAGCACAATATTTCTGAGAATCGATTCCTCATTTGTACATGTGTAACTTAAATGGCCTTATTTTTATGACTTGTGTTTTGGATTGTTGTCCATGATGGTGTTTATTTTTTGTGTATCTTTTTTTCAACATTGAATATGTTATCTTTTTTTCAAAGTGTCACTAAGAATTTGCCTCATGGCCATGCATAGCCTTGCCTTGTAATCTCATGGAGCTAGCATTTTGGAGAATTTCTTTCTTAGGTTGTTAAACATTAGATCATCAACTT